>QWTY01021538.1:0-10571 GCA_008033365.1 Pseudorectes ferrugineus
CTTGCCTAATGCAAATATTCCAGAATGGAAATGTCAACTAGGTTGCAGAAAGAAAAGCACTGGACAAGGTTTCTGGGACAACCTGGCAAAATTGCAGTATATCAGGATTTTTCAAATTTTAGAAATTGATAGTGACCCACTATTGGGTCACCTTGGGGACCAAAATATATCTCTGGATCAGCTGACTTCCTCTGGAAGGAGGGAAGAAAACCTGTGCCTGATTTTGAGTGTTTTCTCTTAATTCCCTGCAGCCTTGTAGTTATCAGCAGGAAATGCTCAGCCTAAAGTAGTTGTGGCATTGGCTTGTCTGTGGGTACTGGAGTCACTTGAAACCACTGCTTAGGGCCTGCTTTCACTCTTCTACCTTGGGAAAACTGGTCTGCTGCTAAATCACTCTGTGAAACCTTTTCTCTCCACCATCCACATTAAGAGAACCTCTGATCTTATCAAGCATATTGATTTGGTCTTCCTGAGTTTTACACTGTGCACAAGGATTGTGCCAGAAGTTTGGAGCTTGATTTTCCAGCCACAACTAATGTACACGTGAACCAGGCGAAATCACTTGTAGATTTTTGATTTGTTCCTGAGGGCAGTGCAAGCGCTCAGGCATGTGGGGGCTGCATGACTGGGCAGTTTGGCCGAGCCCCGGCTGCTGCTGGCAGCCTTTGCAGCCCACGCAGTCTCCAGTGTCATTCACAACATTTTTCCTGTAATACTGAAAAGCAAATAAGACTGCATCCACCAAACATAAGCACTGAAGGTTTTGCTTTGCATAGGTCTCCACCAAATTTTTGACTGCATTCAGTCATTATAAAGAAAATACACAATTCCCACATGTGGTGTTCAAAAAGATTCCACCACGCTTTTTGGTAGGGAGAGAAGGTAGCAACCAACCCAACAACCAACAAAATTAAAAGACACTCTGAAAGGCCAGAGGAATCAGCAGTGTCTAGGCCAGATTTCTGTGTTCAATTTTTCCTTGAGAAACTAGGTTTACATGTTATCTGTATTCATGCTATTTACAGTACCCACTGGTAACACACATCCATGATTACAGTGGTGTGTCCAGCTATGTGCACTGCTAAGGGATAGAGAGGTTGAAAACATAACCCAAACCCTAGCTATTTATTGTGTTAGGATAACATGGTAAGGCTGATGAGTGCAGAGGAATGTAAAAGTTGTTCTCTTTATTTCCATATGCAACTCTCTGTTTATCTTACGCAGATATAACTATTGTTATTTTCATTTCTTATGGATTAGTCAACAATCTCCCAAGGGATGGCAAACTTCAGCAAAATCAACTTAGCTCTACAAAATGCACTCCTAATAAACTGAACATTTACTTTGGTGTTTCCTTATATAAGTCACTCTTTCATAACAGGAAGTCTCATGTTAAACAAGGAAAATATTAACTGAAAAAATAAAAGCTACACTCTGTTTTGAGAAAGGCCTTGAAGTTCTGTAGGGTAGCAAAAGGATGTGGCTTCAGTTTCTTTCCATATCTGAATGTGGTAACTATAAATAGTGACTAAACTGAAGCACTTAAAAAAAAGGAAAGAAAAGGTGTGCAAGAATAGCACATGATCAAAAAATGAAAAGGGGCTTTATATCCCAACACACTCAGTCCTATCTAAGGGAGCTACCTTGATCATCGAGCAAAGATCAGAGCCAAGATGTATAAAAGACACAGCTAAATTTTTCTCATGATTATCATTACACATACTCCTTTTTCTCAGAGTTATTTTTACTTATTCCCTGAACATAAATTCATTACTTTAATATTGAGCTATGAAAAACTAATATAAGTTTTTCATCAAGAATCTGAGGTTTTCAGCTCATAGAGTGTTCAAGGGTCCTTTATGCTGGACTGAACAAAAAATGTCCTCTGATCAAAACACAGCTACAGCAAGAATAACTCATGGGAGGTGAAAACATAAACCATATTTTCAGCCTCTACTTCTGTCTTAAAAACAGCAGCTAGGTAAGCTCAATCTGTTCTCTCTGTGATGTGAAAACTGAAATGTTGGACACTTTAAGGAAGTGGCCATTAACTTTGACTCTGAAAAAAAATTTCCTTATCCTCTGTCTATGCAATGTGAAAGCAATAACTCTTAAATTTCTGGCTTTTGTCTGTGTTTTGTTCTGAAATTAGCATTTTTTCAAAACCTTGTTTTGAAATGTTGTCCATTTCTTGATGTTGAATTCTTACAGTTCTGCTTTTTTCTGTTCCTCTCTTGCCCCTTAAGATATAAACCCAAAACTTTATACATTAGACATCCAAACCCAAAGCCTCTAATAAAGTTAATGAGGATTTAAATCATCCCAAGGCCTAGCTTTTTGTTTTAACTTTTGTTTGTCCTCTAAACTGCACCATACTGATTATCTTTGAATTCCTAAAGCACCCATCACAAAGGAAGTTCTGAGTCAAAGTACAGCAGCCTGCTCCTTTTTATAGGACATGATCTGAATGAAGACAGAAAAGGGATTGATATCCATGGCTGTGTATTGAAAAGCTGGTGCAAATGCTGTCATTAAAAAAGTTAATCCTTCTTAGCAGCTGAATTTATATAGGGAAACAGCCCCTGTGGTAGCAGGATCTCTTACAGAGCTTAGTCTTCAGTGAGGAATGCTCACAGGGAATTTCTTTCTGCACTTAAGTGACTCTGCAGTGGAAGACCATAGTCTCTATTCCACTGTATTCAGCGTAAGTTGTATTTCCTCCTTCTTCTGGAGTGTCTGGACACTGAGGTGAAAAAAAAGGGTCATTCTGGCTAGCTCTTACGCCAAGAAGTCAGCGTTTCCCGATGACTTAAGGCAAAGCATGAAAATTCCAGTGAGGAAAAACCTCACTCATATAGTGCAAAATCAGGTTGATTTGAGTACATATATTTACCTGACTCCTCTGAAAACCTTGCCTAAAATTCATGGAGTGAACAGCAACGTAAGAATATATAAAAGAAATTAAACAAAGTAGAGAAGTATCCAACAAAATGTAACTCTGAGAGTAAGAATGAAACTCCTTTGGAGGACAGTTGTGCTGACTAGTTAAGTCACAGTCTGTGTGGTTCATTCCTGTTTAACCAGAATTTCTTGCTGATATGGTCACTCTTTTTCTTTTTATTTTTTTTTTGTATTTCTAGGCAAAAATCAAAACACCTGAATAGGGATTGGATGACCTTAAGATGCTGGATAAATGCTATAACATATCGGTCAATTATCAGCCTTATTTTCACTCCAATGGAGCAGCAGAAAATCTACACTATTATAATAACAGCTATTTGCTCAGCAGGTTTACTTAATGGAATGATAAGAATTAAGAGAGAAAGCCCTGCTGCCTTAGCACAGCAAGAAATAATTCCCATGGCTTGAAAATAATTTGAGAGGATAAGACTGCTAAATATGGCAATTTACTCAAGTAAAATTCCTAGAAAATCCATATATTATCAGCTGAAAGCACTGAAAGCACAATTACTAATTAAGAATACATATGGTCAGATGCTCATAAGCTAACTTCCAGGAGAGCACTTGTAGAATGACACAAACCCCGCCATGATGTTAAGTTTTTCCTGTTCATATGAAGTTGTCTTTTATTTCTATGACGCTGATAGCTAAATATAGTTGCATATATAATTAGTAGTCAGCAGTTGAGCATTTATTTACACAAGTATAAACTTATAAATATTGTAGTACTTCTAATTAAAGTCATAAGGAATGCAGTGCTGTCTGTATTTCTGATGTCTTGTTGTTGAAGTAGATTAGATTAACATAATCATTTAATTTTGCAATAGGACAACAACAGAAGTAACTTAATGAGAGTTTTGTTTCCTCAGGTCCCCTGTTCCCTCAGTTACCCCTATCCACAATGAAAATGGGATACTTGGTTCGTAGATTTTAGGTAAGTAAAGTTTAAGTTCCTCTAGTATAAGAATTCTGTTATGTATAAAACTGTCACCCTATGGGATAATTGGAACGTACAGTTCACAGGCTTCTTTAACTCCCTGCTGAAATGAAACTTCATTTCAGCAAACAGTATGTCCATGATTTCTGAACACTTTCCACACTAGATATAAGGCTGTATTCTGGTTTATGGCAATAAGCATTGTGCCCCAGGAAAAAAAATAAACAACAATCCTATAAAAATATTAAAAATGTTTGCATATTGTTCATGCAACTCACAGGGATACACTGGAGTGTCTAGGGCAAATGACACTAATTTTGATGCCAGTGCATTTGAACTAGAGAGACCTGAAAGCCAAAGAAGATGCCAACAGGGAGGTCTACAGCTCAAACCTGGACCCACAAGCACAAATCATCATCTAAATCACAAATCAATGCCATGTGGGAGCTGAGCTGTTGATTCCCTCCATGGCACAAGAGGGATTATTCAGCCAGAGCACCTTGGTGGCTCCTGTTACAGATAGGCATGAGGACCAGAACTGTCATAACCCAGTCAAAAGGGCACTCCTCAGGAACTGCAGAGAAGCTGAAATTTTACGTTGAAAAAGGGATGTCATTCTCCAACTATGTATATGAACTCAAGAACTCGTTTCACTGTTTGCCTGCGGAAGCCAATACTTTCTAATCTTTTCCCTGCAATCCTTACACTGAACACAAATATAACTAAGTGCAGGCAGAAAATACTCTGCAGGGTATCAGGAGAGTATCCCATAGAAACAGATTAAGAGCTGTTCTAGAAAACCAAATAGGTCTTTAAATTGAATGCAGCTTCACTTTGAAGCTGTTATATAAACCTTTTTGGTGCCCTTAAGATGCCTTTCTCTAAACAGAGGTTCCCATTGTGACATTCCTGTACAGAGCAGTAACAACATGGGTTTACTATCCCTTTGATAAAGTTGCGTGCTTTAAGTCTGACAACATTCCCCATATCGTGCTGCCTATCAGCACTTTGAACAAAGTTCTGTTTTTTCACTCAAAAACAGTGCTGATGCATTATTAATCCAGGAATAAAATTGTAGGTTATCAAATGGTGTTTTAGAAGTTGCTCCCAAAACACTGAGTTTTACAATCCAAATTTTAAATTTCTTAACAGTTTCTAGTTAAATATTAAACATCATTTGCACAGAGACACTATTGTGCAGTCGGTCACAACGCAATCTAAACAATATCTAAATGAAAATTCTATTATTTCTGCTAGGTGTAACCAATTGTTATTCTTACTACTCCCCTCCAATCTAAGGACCAAGAATTCAGCAGCTTTACAAAATAAACATTAACTGACAATGTAAGGTCTTCTGTTCAGGACAGTGAAAGAAAGACTGACAATGAATACAATAATGGAATAATCATCTGTTGAATAGTTCATTCAAAATATTTCTCAAATTATTAATAGACCTCACCTGAGTCTTCTTCAGACAAATTTTCAGTGGTGTAAAAGCTGTTACCCTTAGCTGATAAAAGACATCACATGTAAACAATTACTTAAATGACAATTTGTAAAAAGAACAGGAAAAAATGTTGAAAATATATTTAGGAACCTTATTTTACATATCTTTTTTTTTTAATCCTGACTTCTTCAAGACCTACATGAATGCCATTTGACTGAACATGAGAATTTCTTGGATCTGGGTTAGCTAATTTACTGAAATAGCTAAGTCATACTCTGGACATGTCTTTCTCATCTATTAGTTGTACAGAAGCCTTAGAGAAATGCAAATCTTAATTGAAGCACTTCCTGTAAAATCCAGATGCTGAGTGTGATTGATCTGTGCCTCCTTTTATGGTGGGGTGGTCCTTGCAAGCAAAGCCCAGCCAGATGATCCTTTTGATCTAACTGTGCTGCTGATTCTTGACAACAGGCAGCCTCTGCTTCCCCTCTCAACTTCACAGAGCTCATCCCTATAGCAAAGAAAAAGAAGCTTTGGCTTGGTCCTCACTGACCACAGTGGGACCAGCAGCCAGGTTAAGGGCAGCATTCAACAAAGATCCAGTTTTCCTTTTAGCAGCAAATACAACTTTTGTAGTACCTCAAAGACTAAAACATAGAAAAATAAATGCAGTTCCATGCTGGCTTCTCCAAGTCACCATCTCATTTACCTCTACAGCCCAGTTTTGCTGCTAGTTGAGGTATCTCTGTACCACAATGAATTGCTTGATGTAGATTCAACATCTTGCTTCAGACCCTCACCTTGAACCTGCCCCAACACTTACCTAGCTGCTGCCATGGCTCCAGGAGACAGCAGGGAGCTGGGACTCTGATGCACAACAGCTGTGGCAAAAACCAGTTCTTTCCCTTAGTTTGGGTTTTTAATGTCCCCCTAGAGCACACTTCCAAATTAAGACATTTCAGGACGTCTATGGCCCTGAACAAAAGCTGCAGTGGTTAGTCAACCTTGTCGGAAATCAGTGTTGTCTTCTGACTTGGTGTTACCAGAAAAAGTCTCTCAGGACTGAGTAATAGCTGCTCAATTCTCTGCAGACGTAGTCATTAAATGCTACCTTATATTGCAGGTTTTGTAAGGAACTTTTTGTATAGAAAATGCCGAAGATGTAGAAATCAGGTCACTTGGAATTCCAGAAAATCTAGCCTTCTCTGAAAGCACTTACCTTGCTAAATTAATGGTCTACTGCTGGTGGTTAAATGAAGACTTCAATATGTTATCTATGACCTCTACAGACTGCTTCAAGTAAACACAAGACCCTATCCTTCTCCTGAAATTTGCTGTCTATATTTTTGTTCTTGGCAAATTTGGACACTTCTATCATCTATTAAGCAAAGTTCCAGATGTGTTTGCTGACACTTAAAAACTCATAAGTAGAAAATGTTTTGCTCATAATAATGTTTACATGATTAGGTACATTTTTAATTAAAAGTAGCAGAAGACATTAGATCATAGAAATTAAATAACCGCCTCATTGACTGATTTATTGGAAACATTTAACAAGAAGATTTTACTCCAATAATGGTGATAGCACCAGGTTCCTATTTAATGTATGTTTTCAGAGATATTTAGCCCACAAATATTTCAGAATTATCTCACACATGATATTATGTATATATCAAGCTGTTATGGAGAAACTGTATAGTGATAATCAGAAATACTAGATTTGAATTACAAATACATCTTTTTCCCTTTTAAATGGAGGTTGGGAAAGTTTTAAAAAAAAGGGTTCATCTTATTAAATGTAAAACATAAATTGGAAAATGCAAAGATTGATCAAATTAAATAATTTTCAAGCAATCGTGCTATAAACAAACATAATAAACTGAATCACAGCTTTAGGAAATTATATATGATTTAAAATTAGCTGCAGCTCCCATGCCATCATAATTTTTAAGGCAAAGACATATTTGAAGTGATAAGTCACCAAATTCCAAGAAGAAAGCTTTTCAGTAAATATTGAGAATAAACCACTACTTCACAATTGATTTTCATATCAGTTCTCTGCACGTATTTTAATCAGGCACATTATTTCAGTAGCAAAATATGGTATGCAAAATCAAGTTTCTGTTGTGATCACAAGATCACCAGTACATTACTTGAGTCGATGAGTTTTGTTTGTAAAGGCTTTGTCTTTGTGAAATAGTCCTTGCCAAATAAAGAAAATACTACCTTAAGCTCATGAAGGGTGAATCCTTCAGCAATTACCAGCAGATTGCCCCCAGATGCCATGTATCCATCAGGTTTACCTCAGTTTGCTTTGTTTAACCTGCCCCACACATCATCTGAGTGTTGGTACTTAAAAAAAAGAGGCAGAAAATGGGGAAATCCTTTCCACTGATTTTGAATTACAAACGTCTGAAACTGACATAAAATGTAAGGTGTTTTATGGCATTTCTCAGCAGATCCTAAAAGCAATGATGATCTTAATGCCAAATGGTTCTGTAACCAGCAGGAACGTTGTAAAGTCAGTGAATTAAATCACTTGGGCATTACTTATGCTTATATTACCAGAGCCTTTATCTCTTTGCAAGCATTCATTACCACAGTGATTCAAAAATAAAACCAACTTCACAGCCTTCTTTTTAATTTAAAAGAGATTAAATAACTATCTGTTTGAGGAACATGCCTTAGCTCTGTAGCTATTTGTGCATACAAAACCAATTTAAAAGCAATAGAGCAAGCTGGGAGTAGTACAACATAATAGCTCCTCATTTTGTAATACTACCCAGAAGTCTTGCTCAAGCAAGCTAAACATTCTTCAGTGATTGTCAGGTATCTAGGTTTACCTGAACTATGAGAAATTTTGATTCAATATCTGCAGTAGAGACTACAGACAAGACGGAATAGTTTGTGGTACATGACAACTCTATCCTGAGCCAATTCTTTTGACATTTCTACAGTTCCAGTGTGGACCTGACAAATTAATACCCGAGGCAGGTTGTAACTTTGAAGTTAAATGTGCAATTATTCCAGTTGAATGTAAAATGTTTTCATGACATGAAGTGCCTGTGAGGCAGCAATTCATTTACAAGACTATAAGATAGAAGCTTTAACATCAGTCATGTAAATGGCATTTTGATCTTTTCCCATCCTGAACAGAAATACTTGTAGGGCCTCCTGGAAATCCGCGATATGACCATCCTCAAATGCTTTCCTTTTTTATAATTTGGATATCTGATTCTCCTACATGATTAGGAATTTCCCAGTAACAATTTTCCCAGTGCTCATGAAGAGAACAAATCTTTCTTTCAGAGGGTGCGTAGGATGAATATAATGAATGTCAGTTGTAGGAAGAGGACTGCATGTGAATGCTGTGTGAAACCAATCTCAACTCCTGAGCTCAGAACCCTGACTGTTCTATTCTGCATGCAATGTTAAGTTTACACAGCTACAGAAAACAACAGAAAAGCCCTAAAAACACAGACATCTCTCAACAATTTCTCCAAAACAGAGCAGGTCCCAGAAAAAAAAGCCAATGACTGAGCCTGAGATTTTGTAGCAGGAATTTTTGGTACAATTGTGAGGCTGACCACCCGTTATTTTTATAATAGTAAGTGTAGGCTTGTATACACACTGCATATAATTATATATACATATACATGTGTATGCATACCTATATATGTACATATATATGCATATATCAATTTATGAAACCATGAGCTGAGAGATAACCCACCCATCCATTAGAGCTGCACACACAGTAACCTAACCCAAGAAGTCTGTCATTCTTTCTGGTGAAGAACAGTCAAAAACCTTTTCTTCAAAGGAAAGGGATGGAGACAGATTCTACTAAGAGAGATTTTTTGCTTCATTGGGACCAGAACTATCTTATTCTCCATAATTTTTTTCATGTCAGCATATATAAATGGATGTTTCTTATGGTTTTGCATTTGCTAAATTTAGGAATTCAGTAAAAGTGAATTTGTTATGCTGTTCTGCATATACTGAGGGTCTCTTCTAAAATAATCCGTTACACCTATATTTCTTTGCACAGTATGAAGCAGAATTATGAGCCACTGAAATGAAAGGAAAATTTCCAATAAATACAGAATTTTAGTAATTGTGCTAAAAACAGTGTGCAAGATGGTGAAGAACAGCATCAGATGTAAGGAATAAATTAAAATGAAGCAAAACCTCTTCTATTTCCTTCTGTCATCAACAGTTTAGTTTTGCAAATAAGTTTGGGAGCAATTGAATTGAATTCAAGTGCCCTGAAAATCTTGCAGGTAAATTCTGACATGTTTATACGTGGCTTATGAATGACACTATGACCTATTTTATTTATTAACTAGCTGTTTTATTTATTACCTTGCTGTTCTAATTTTGAAATGACAAGGAAAGGCAACCCATGAAATTCAAATTTAGGTTCACAAATTGCATGTGCACCACAACTCCGTAGCCAGATTTGTTCTTCACTCAAGCAGTGTTTAGTACTGAGGACTTCCTGTGAAAATCCTGGCTGCTGGCACCAGAGCCTGCCCCAGTCTGTCAAGGAATGAGAGGACAGGGAAACCCCCACATCAGCAACCACGTTCAACAGTAATGCCAGATGTGAAGCTCTCGCTAACGCTGAGTGAGATCCTGGCCCTGAGGAAATCAATGACCCCGGACAGGCCCACCCCCCTGAGACTCGCCTATAACACAAGGATGCTGCTAAATGTGTTAGCACTGATGTGCAGCTGAGCAACAGAAAGCCTCAGCACAGACAAAGCCTCACTATAGACAAAGCATAGGCATAGAAGGCTAGTATATCAATGCAGTAAGCTGCATTTTAAAATATATTTGAATCAATTGCTATCAACTAATATAAGTCAGCTCATATTCTATTGACAGTTATGTTAAGGCACTGTCCTGAAAATGGTTGGTTGGATACAATAAATCAGAGTGGCCCTAAATTTCTACTTTAATATATCATGATGAGTCTTATAGAATAATCTTAGGGCAATCTCTCCTTTTGCATTTAGCATTATTTTTGGAGTTATTTTGTCTCTTTCATATTTATGAAACAGAAGAAAATAATGAAGCAGATGGTCATGGCAGAACACTGATTTCAAATAGGAAAGTGTGAGTCAACCTGTATCGAAATGCAGACAGAATAGATTAGCAAAGAACACTGACCCTATGATCAGGAATTCAAAACTCATGTAAAAGGGAAGCCTGTGAATCCTC
>QWTY01021539.1:536-12952 GCA_008033365.1 Pseudorectes ferrugineus
TACAGCCCCATACCAGCCACTGGGGAGAAAACTAACTCTACCCTCGCTAAAACCAGCTGGGGTAATGCATATATAATGGCCATCACAGCTCTTGCTGCATTGCAATAGGTGTAAGGGACTGAAACAGCAGCAGAAAGCTGATATAATGCAGGGATCTGTTGATAGCCATTATTCTTGCTGAGAAAGCTGCAGAACTTGAGAGGAATGACCTAGGAAGCCAGTTTCATTCTAGGGGATGCGAAGCTACAGGTATTTTCTCTCAGAGTTGATGGGAGCTGTTATAAATAGTGGGTACACGCTGTTGATTACTTGGCTCCTGGATTGTTCAGAGTTCAAAACGTCATTTCCAGAAGCTTGAACTACATCTTGAAACATAAAATTCTACTGGTGAGATCTCACGTGGGACAACTGTACCCTTGAGTCAGGCTGGTTAAAAGTAGATCTGCCGTTGGCGTAACCGGAACATCAGTATAGAAATAATGGAATATTCTGAGTTGTAAGTGGCCCAGAAGGATCACTGAAGTCCAACTCCTGGCCCTGCACAGGACACCCCAACAATCACACCATGTGTCTGAGAGCATTGTCCAAACGCTTCTTGAACTCCCTCAGGCTTGGTGCTGTGACCACTTCCCTGGGGAGGCTGTTCCAGTGCCCAGCCACCCTCTGGGTGAAGAACCTTTTCCTGATATCCAACCTAAACCTCCCCTGACTCAGCTACTTGCCATTCCCTCAGGTCCTAAGTGTTAGGAGCTGGGACCCCAGTGCTTTTTATTCTGTTTGATGCATGAGACAAAGCTGTCTCCTGCAGAGCAGTAAACATAAAGATATGTGAAATCAGAAATACTATCTTTAAGTGTAATTTCATACCGGTTATTTGAAAATAGAGACTTCCTCTAAAACCATAGACTGTTTCGAGATGAGTAAGTGGATTCATATAGAGAAGTTGTATGAAGCTGGAGTATAATTACCCATTCAAAATATTTCTAGTGAAAAATGAGTCAGAAACCATGTGGTCTTACAAATACTACTATTAACAAAATGTGTTAAACGCAGTAACGAGCATTCAAGTCAATAATTGCATATTGTGCTTACTAAAGAGTTGAAGAAAAGAGTCGGTAACAGTATATTTAGAATTCCTTTGTGATTTAGTCTATTTTCATTGGATTAATATGACATAAAGATTGTATGTAAATATTCTTTTCTTTCCTTCACAGAAAACTTTAAACCATTTATATGCTATAACATCTCAGTGTATCCTCTCTATGGGATTAACAACGTAGCAGCTCCATCTCATGCACAAATCTATGCTCAAGAAAAAGGTAGGTATTTTAAAGTAATCATGTTGTGAAAGGTGTGTTGTAGTCTGTTTCTCAAGATGTATTATCTTTGAGTGATTTGGTACTATCGTTATTTGAAAGAGAGATGAAGATGGTGGAAAAACCCCCAGGTTTCAGGGTTCCTGATTTCTGTTCTGTTCAGCCACAAAATTGGTCTATAAGAAAGTATTCATCTTGTGATACAGGTGCATTGCTGCTTGCACCCACTAATTTTTTGTGAAGTTTACATCTTGTAAACAAAGCACTTGGAAAGATCATAGCTCCAAACATGAAAGAGTTTTTTAAACCAGCTATCTCTTCAATGTTACAGCCCATTTAGATATATATTTATACTTGATTTTAATGCTTGACTACATTTGTCAGTCTTAATATATGAGGAAATTCTACTCATAAAATAAAATGGGTGGTTTGAAAAGCTTACTTTTTGTTTTATTTTATAATGTAATAAAATATTTGCAGTTCTGCACATAAAAAATGGTAAGAAGACATGATGTTTGTAATTCGATAGAAACTGTGGATGAAGTAGTGTTTTGCAGGGGAAGGGGTAAAGTTTCTTTACTTGTAGAACTTTAATGTGAATTCAATGATTTATACAGACAGCTATAAGAATGTAGCTTACCAGTAATTTTAGGATTCCATGTGAAAATGTTGATTTGTGCGTGTGTGCATAAATAGGTCTATGCAAATATGCATGCATACATAGTACAGTGCACCACTAAAGAGCATTAATTACTGGGGGGAGGCAATGGAGTATTTTATGTTTGAGTAATAATTACTAACACAGTTAGAATTGTGTTTTGAGTGCTTTCCTGTTTATAGGTAGCTGTGACAGCACTCAAGGTTGTTAGAGAATGAGAAGGAAGTTATTTTTTTTTAAACTGAAACACAGAGAACTCTTCAAAGTGATGGGCGATGCGTGTGAGGTGGTATTGTGTCAGCAGAAAGGCTTTGTTTAGTGTGACAGGCAAGGCTGGGGATGCTGGAGATACCACTTGAATCCCAGCTCAGCCAGAGACCTCCTGCATCAGCAGTGGCCTTGCACCTGAGTCCCCCCATGAGTGCACAAAGGATACTTTTCCTCTTGATCTCTCTCTGATGTTGTAACAATAGAGCCTTTTAATGATCTCAAGGTATTTGAATACAGTAACACCGAGAACTATGCAAATGCCAGAATAGATGAGGGGAAGTTTAATCAGAAGAATTCCCACACTAAAGAGGGTGAGAAAAGTTAAGGAGTATGTCAGAGCACTGAGGTTACATATTTTCTCATGCATATGTTTCCCCTAATGTTACTGGTACGTGTGAAATAAAAGAGGCGGGTAACATTGTGGTACATTGATTATTTTACTACTTTTCCTATTTTATAATGCTTCTCTGTAGAGCCATCAAAAGGACCTGTGGCTGATACACGCGTTGTGGGGAAAAATGAAGTCACAATAAAGTGGAATGAGATTCCGAAGGATGCAAGAAATGGATTTATCACTAACTATACAATAATTTATAAAACTGAAGATGGAAAAAAATTGAGTAAGTATACATTAAGCAACAGTGCTTTCAACAGGGTCATGAAATTTTCAATCTCTCTTCCATCTTGACACACCTTTGAAGTCAATGGAAAAAGTCATGAAAGGAGTCGAGGAGTGAAAGTATATTGGAGATTCATAGATTCTGTGTAAATTCATAGATTGTGAGGGTTTGGTGAATTTATAAGTTTCGTGCACGTCCTTGGAAGGATTTGCCTTCAGCTTCTGGAAAAGTATGGTGGAAATTTCTGTTAAAATATTTTTACTGTCAATTTTATATTAAAAGAAAATAGGAAATAACAGTAAAATAAGCTGCCAAGAAATAGTTTCTTTGGGCATAGTTTTTAGATCAGTTTCTTCAGATGTGTTTGATTTTCTGTGCTTGCCATTGCTTTTCTGGCCTGGAGGCTGATAGCATAAATTTGAGCATATTCCTAATCTCTGCCTCAGGAATAGTGTCCAAACAATCTGGCATTGTAATGGCATCTGTTCAAAACTTCTTTAGTTTAAATCTCAGCAGAAGCTTTCATGAAAAGGGTTTGAGTGACCTAAACTTTTCTTCCTATATCATTTATGAAGAATTTAGTGCTTCAGAATTGTTTTTTTTCCTCCCTTTTTTAGACATCACTGTTATCAGGCACCTAATACTATCTCTTTTGCAAAGTTCGCAAACTTACAAATTGTGTGATGCTTGTTTCTTATGGATATCCATTCAGACCCAGGGCAAGAGTATTCCTGGCAATTTTTACATGTGAAAGAGAAAGCTAATTATTTCTGTCAGATTTAGTCCTCTGCATGCAATTTTTCCTACCGTGTTGGTTTCTGAGTAATTTAATGCTGACTGCTTTGTGCAGGGTCATCCGCGAGACATGGAGTCTCATGTTACAGACCCGTATTTCTCCATATTACTTGTAATGTAAAGCAGGCTGTGTCCTTTTTAGGACTTCAGATTATTTTCTTTAGAAAATTAGTTGTAAATACCAACACAAGGGAGTTAAATTTAAATGGCAAAACATGCTGTACTGATGGTTTTTGAGGCTTCTCTGATGTCATGTGCTCTTGATAAGCGTAGAACGTGGGGTGTGTGCCAAGGTGACTTCACTGATGGCCACCGATGACTAGAACTTCACTTTCCCACCCTTGACTTAAGAGAAACTCAGTTTATTTTAACTTGGGGCATATTGCAGCATAACTATTTCCTGGATGTTTCTTGACAGAACTGACTGATGAAATGAGTTGACTTTCACTTTATGCACCACAAAATGTTTTAGTGACTGTAATTTCTAATATGAAGATGCATTCGGTACTGTTAGTAGACATAGAATGATAGGATATGTGCCCTGCTTAAAAAAATTTAAAGGTGAAGCACATTACACTAATTTCAATACTGGGCAATGTATTGGAAACACTGAGTTCTATTCATAAAAGCATTTTGAAACTTGGAAAAAAGATTCCTGTTGATTTTGGCTCTTCTTTGACTTTATTGGAGTGGTATCCCAGTGCTGATAGATGGCATTCTTTTGAATGATCTGTGTCTAACCGCGTGTAGTAGAAATGTAGTTGAATTTCACAAGCTGCAGAAACTATTTGAAGTTCTTAATTGCTGAGCCAACTATTTTGAGGAAATAAAGTTTTCAAAGCACTGTTGTCAGTGATAAACTGCGTAAGTTAATAATTCACCTATCCTTAGTATTAGCAAAAATATTTGTATTTAGTTTTAAAAGCAAATACATAATGGTTCAGGTTTTTGCCTCAAACTTTTAAGTAATACCAATAGTTTAGTAATTTAGTTTTTCTCTTTAAAAGGACTGGTAAGATTGCTTTGTATTTCAAGTTACCTTTAAAATAGTTTGTGATCTATTATTGTAGAAGTTGCTAAATAAGTGTACAGTTCCCTGATATAACGTTACTTTTGTGTGTTTACTGACATAAATCTTCTCCTAAAAAGATGAAACAGTGAACTCTGACATTCTGCAATATAGACTGAAGTCCTTGCAGCCTAATACACAATATACTGTTAATATCATGGCAAGCAACAGAGCTGGTGGAACCATTGGAGAGCCAAAAACCTTCAAGACTTTGAAATTTGGTAAGTAATAATCCAGACTAGTTATTACTATTTTAAAAAATGGGTTTGGGAGTAAGAAATACAGGACACTGTTGTTTAGGCATTTGTTAACTTCTATTTGTTTTTTAAGTAGTGTTGAACAAAACAAGGAAGAATTGTCAACAGTAGTTGAATTTAACTTAATTTCACTGATCATCTCACAGACTAAAACAAAAGCTCAGAATTAGAAGTCAACCCCAAAAATCTTTTTTTCCTTGTCAGTAAAGCTGTGGAGTACTCTGTTTGTTTGTGGAAGCAGCAGTGTGTATGCCATCAGCTATGGGATGGGATGCCTAACAGTTCATTAAAAAGTAGACTTTTTCATCTGAGAGATTTACAATAACCACACGTTGTGTTGCACCTATTCTGCTATAAAAGCTCAACTGATAAATGAGTGCAGAGGTTGTGGCCAGTGAGTGTGTAGGGAAATATCTTTTCCTATCTCTTACTGTTTGTTTTAGCCAGATCTGACAGGGAGGTTGGTATAATGGCAGCAGATCAGAAGTTCAGACATTTCCTCATATCAACTTCTGGAAGAATGTTCTCAGTACATTCCTAAATGACTCTGGTACTCTGGTACATGGAAGCTAGCTTAGAAATTTGTGCAGTGTTTCAGTCAGAGTAACTGTATTTTTTTGTGATTTAAAATCTATCTCCTGCACTTAATTTGCTATTTATCTTTTTGTAACTGGTAGAAGTGGCACTGACCAGCAGATTTAGGTGAGTGTAAAATAACAGGTGACCAAGAGGTGATAGAGTCTTCATCCTAGGCTGCTTTCAAAGATTGGCATGGTATGACCCTAAGCAGCCTGACCTAATTTAAAAGTTGCATGAAGTCATCTACAGATACCCCCTCCAATCTAAATTACTGTGTGATTCTATTAAATAAAGAAAATTTTAAAATGCAATAAATCTGTCCCTGAAACATCCTGGAAAGTCTCATTGTGACCTGGTTTTCTGGCTCAGTAACTGTGGCTTGTTGGATTCAAAATACTCATCTTTTGACTCATCATACAATGGATATCCTACAGTATTCTGAGTAATTTTGGCTAGTTTTGACCAAGCTCTTTAGAATTGTGCTAATTAAGTGACTTGGATGTTAAAAATTAGCTGTTTTAAGAGAATACCTGAAGAAATGACAAATACCTGTGGACTGATTGGCGTTCTGGTTTTTATTCGTTTGTTTTTGTCTAAAGATAAAGAAGATGCCTTTTTTATTGCTATACCTGTTGGGATAAGCATGTTGTGCCTGATAGGCGTTTGGATAACATGCATTTTGAAAAAACATGCGTGAGTACATTTTCTACTGTCTAAAACTGAATGCAACCACTTAAAATTAACTTGTAATATGGGAATTTTTATTTATTTTATAAATGCTTTTGTTATCAATGTCAAAACCAATGTCAAAATAGAAAACAAGCAATTGGAGTAACAAATAAAGAAGTGTACAGGTTATACTTTTAACTGCAGTTTATGTACCATAGTCAAAAAAAAAAAAAAAATTAGAAAGTTTAGTAAATTAAAATAAATAAGAGAAACAGATTTACATATCACCTACATAGTTTTATGTAAAATGCTACATACATGCCATTTGCACTTCTGTGGTCATTTAAGTGAGGGGAGAAAACTTCAAGCCAGTTTCTGAAAAATTAATAATGCTAAGAAATAAAACTTTCTAGACACCTTTAATATACTAGGATGGTACTAGGACATATTTCACATAGCCCCTATTGCTTATCTTACCCATAATAATACGACTCTTGTTAGTTTGTGATGCAGCCCCTGAGCTGCAAAGGAGTAATGAAAAAACCTAGAAATTACATTGTGTGAAAACATTTGGATGCTTGATCCTTGGGTATGGATCCATATCTGTACATGATTCCTGATCCTTTCATTTGCTGTCACAGATGCCCCCTGACAGATTTTAAATTGCTTTCTCTGAGCATGGGGATCCAGTAACATCCCAAAGATGACTGTGAGGTTTTTTTAAGGTTATAAAATATGCTTTTTTTTCATAAGAAAAGTGACTTTGTTGTTTGGCTGATGAGAAGGTTAAAAAGCTGAATTATTTTAGGGCATTCTAAGCTATTGGAACCAGTATTGTTGTCAAGTGAAGCATCAGGTAATAAGTACAGCTGAAGCAATAATTTCCATCCCTTTTACATCTTCATCTGTGTTGAGTATTCTGAACTTTTACAATAGTAAAAACTATTTTTTGATTCTGAAGAATACTTTGAGATGCAGTAGAATATTTATATTCCTGTGTAGATCAAATTGCCATGTGAAAAGTCAAGCTAAGGACTGGTTTTCATTCGCTTACATCTCTACCCAGTGTCAGTGAGTGATTCAATGAGTGAGCATCATTTATCTGCTGTTAATTTAGGAACTCAGCGTAGGTCTAATGTGGTGTAGTGCTAGGGATGCTTTCCTTGAACAAAGGGCAACTGAAGTGGCTTTTCACTGAAGAAACACCCTGAAACACGATCACAACAGAATTTGTATACAGTCTTATTTTGGCACACTCTTATTTCATACACTATTTAATTGAGTAATATTATATAATATTACATAATCTATAGTATAATAAAAAATGGCTTTTGTGAATTAGTAGTGTTTCTGCAATGTTTCTCTAACCCAAGAGATCTTGTTGAGATCTTTTGTAATGAAAATCCATGTATGGGAAAACAATTTTATTGAAAAGCATTGTGTTGGTATAGAAAAGACTTCCTTTGTGAAAGTTTGATACTTTAGCAGTATCTGGAATTTCTGGTGATTTGTTAATTTTATTTTTAATAATCTATTTCTTTCATAATTTGGCTAAAATTCCTTTCTCAATTATAGGCTTAAAAAGGTTTGCTGGCCTGATATACCAAATCCTGAAGACAGCCTTGCAGTGGAATGGCCTCTTCCTCCGTCTACGGTAATAATTGCAATTTTATGCATGAAAGAAGGAATCAAATGGAGAGAAAAGAAATCCTTTTCTCGCAGTCATTTTATGAATTAAACCCTCCCCATACTGAATTTCATTCTTCTTTTTAAGTACTACAAAGTGCTCTGTAGTATTCCAAAACAATAGAGAAGATGCATCTTCATAAAGTATATTCATCTAATTCTTTTAAGATATTGAGAAATAATGTTTTGAAGTGACAAAGTGGCTGGTGGACATGGTTCATTTAATAAAGTAAATTAAATTTGCACAGGCTATTGAGTCTATTAAATCAGATTTCCACATCTGCATACCTCCACCCTTCTCCACAAAAAATGTATTGCAACATATAGTAAGATTTGGTATGATTGTATTAACACTTCTGTCTTTTTATTTGTTGTATATTTATTCCTTATTAAAGTTTTGATGTTTATTTGAATGGAGTGGAGTTGGTCAGGTTTACACAGAAAGTGTAATCTGTGGATAATGAGATTTAAACTTTTTTCTCAAATATGTCTGGTTAGACTAGAAAAGATGGACACAATCCAAACCTGATTCTGAGCCTTCATTGAAACTCACTATTTTATTAAGCACAGAAAACCTAATATGGAAGTGTTAAGCAAATGGACAGAATAACATTGCCTTTTTTAGTACCCATTCACATGTATCTGCATCCTGTCCGAAATCCACGTGAACTCTTTTCTAGTGCATGTCTGAAATTATGGGTCAAACAGAGCTCAAATAGCAATAGTTTATTTATTGAAAAAAAACCTGATACATTATCTATCCCTTTATAACTCTCCCGTTTATCTCTTTGTATTGACAGAATAATTCATTTTTGAAGAGAATGTCATCTGAGACTAAAACTGTAGACTTTGAAGACATAAATGTTTTGGAATATTGTTCTTCTGAAGAAAGTCAGGAAGGATCACTACTAATAAATTATGAAAACCATGTTTCTGAATGTACTGATATTAATACAAAAGGCATAACTAATAGAGATGAAAAGATACTGCACAATGAAGAAAATGAAGTTGCTAAATGTTTTTCACCATCCATGCCTTATGTAATTACTGATCAATTTACCCAAAGCCAAATGCATTCAGCTTTGCTACTGGTGAAGGAAGTCCAACCCATAGAAACGCTGGCAAATGATTTGTGTGGATCCCAACAGAATACAATTAAAAATGAAGAAAATGATAGTGAAGAAGTTTTAAAGCTGGAAGATTTCAGTGAAAAAGCACTGTTCAATCCATACCTTAAAAATTCTGTTAAAACAAGGGAATTTCTTGTTTCTGAGAGCATCCCAGAACACAGTACAGATGAACGCAACAGCCAGTCAAGTGTCTTACCTCCTTTTCAACCAAGTGTTCCAGGACAATCCTACATAACGCTGGACATGTTCAGGGTGACCAAAGCTCAGTAGCGTGGGAAAACTCCATCGTAAAATCCTCCTGGGAGATACCCCTTGGCACTGCTGCTCATAGGCACTCATATGTTCTAACGTGGCTGATCTCAGTCAATTTGGATGGGAACACCCTCTTCCTTCAAATGGCTGTGAAGTAATTTTTTGCACTGTGTGTACATGTCAGAGTTCACTTTCAATGTGGATGCTTGGGTTTTTTGTTGGCTTGGTTTTTTGTTCTGCTTTTTTTTTTTTTTTTTTATTTACCAGACATGCCAGTAGTGGGGCAAAAGAAATAGCTTTTATTATTTCTTCTTAGTTTTCCTGTATCAGCCTGGTAAAACAAACTGATATTTGCTGCAGGAACATCCAGCTGTGCAAGCAGCTCATCTATTTCTCCCCACACAACCAGTTCCCAAAGCTCAGCTCTGCTGGGGAAACATGGGTGGACTTGAACAGAGTCGGAATCTGCCGAATCCTTCCTTCAGTTACGTGAATCAGAACTACTTTCCTGTTCTTACTTCCCTTGATTGTTTTCTGTCTGGTTTTATATATTGTGTTCCTCTTGTTTGACAAATATTTTGTAGGTTTCAGTAGTTGTCTTTTTGTATCCTGACTCTTGAATTGATAGTTTGGCTTATAGTTTCTTGTCTTTAATGACAGTATATTTGTTATCTGCATTTTGGAAAATGTGTTATGCTGGCTATGTTGCTTCCTTTCCTTTCTCATGTTTTTAATTGTCCTCAGCATTTTGTGCTGCTTTTGTTTCTCCTGTTTGTTTCTTGCTTTTTAAAATTGCTTACTGAAGGATAACATCTTATCTTCTTTTTCCTGTGCTTCTTATTTGTTTCAGTTTAAAACTGTGTTTCCCGGTTGAGATTTTGATATTTTGAACTGAAAAAAAATCAACTAAATATGTCCTCTTGTGTTGGAATAAGCACTGAGTTAGGAAGTTATTTTTCAGGGAGGTAATGAAAAAACACTAAGTCTATAAAGTCTTCCCAGATATTCTCTGGTAATTGATTTAGGGTTAGGTATTTCTACATGAAGGATATAACTTTTGTCATTTGTTTTATGATTTTGTTAAGTCATAAATCTAATTGTAGTTTCCATTTTACAAATCAGCAATTAAGAGTAAAGCACTCGATCACACTAATTTTTTAACAAGAAAGAGGCCATTATTGTAAAACTCTTACTGAAATACTTACTCTGTTAAATAACAGGTTTAAAAAGATGGAGAGTCTAAGTAAATTGTGTTAGAAGGGGGTGTTCAGTATGACACATATTGGGGATATGGTAATTTTAAGACTTTGAACTATTTTTACTGTATTTAGAGGCTCGATGTCATCAGTCTTGTTTGCACAAGACTGTAGTTTGCACAACTAAAGATTTCTTCCAGGGTAAAAAAGATACAGGAGTTATGGGGATAGAAAAGTGAGAGACAAATGTGAATAGGAATAGAAAGCCTTTCTCTCCTGTGCAGGAAGAGGAGTGGAAGAATGGAAAATATGTTATCCAGCATGAATGAGGAGGCTGAGCCTTTTCCTGGATGCATTGGCTATTACTTGCATTGTGTTGGGGAAAACAGTGTAAAGTTTCACATTTAGGATCTTTTTCTATAGTTTGGAAGCTGCTTTAACTTAGGACAATGTTCCTCTAGTTGCCAAGAAAGGATGGGAAAACAATTTCTGCAAATGTTCCTTATCCAGCAACACTGATTTCCACCTCTCATGTTTGTTGGATCACTTTCTCAACCACAGTGCTCTAAGCCAAAATGCATGTATATTTGCTCTTATAAGCCCTTGCTCACTTAGGTAAGTCATACTCTGAAATTAGGACAAAGCTTTGGTTAGCTCAATGCTTTTTTCTGCTGCTTCAGTTGGTTCTAGACTTCTCACTCACAGCTACATTGTTGTTTCCCTGGGCTCAGAACTCACTGATTCCATCACAGCGCTTTTTTCCCTTAAATCTCAGTATTTGTTTAATATCAAAATATATAAAAATAAACAGATGTAGAGATATTTTGGGCCTTTCTATGAATTGTTTAGCAGCCATATGAAAGCTGCATAATCTGAGTTGCATGTTTGAGACAGGTAAAAAGTGAAAGTAATGCAACCTTTAAGGGATCATTAGAAAGGGGAGGTTCTTGCTGGGTGGCTTGGGTAGGTTATCATTGTAACAACTCTTAGGTTCTGGAGGGTAAGTATATCCTTCTTTTTTATCCCATTTTATTTCCTTCCCTATTGATATTCTGCTTTTCTCATTTTTCTGTTTCCCTTGCTCATTTTTTTCTCTGAAAAAGCAAAATGCAAGAAGTGGACTCAATACATTCCAGATAGTAAGGCTGCCTTTTGCACATGCTTTGGAATGAAAGCTTCTTAGACTTGGTTTGTTTTGCACTGGGAGTTGTACCCTTCTTGACCTTTTACAATTTGTCTTTCAAACTAGCGCTGTGAACCATTAAAAAATTAAAACAGAGAAAACGTGTAAAAATTTTTTTTTATTGATTTATACTAAATACACCATTTAGACATTTTAGCTCTTCATATTCACATAGAATAGGTCTCACTTTGGACTGCTGTTTATAGGGTCACAAGAGAGTAGGCTTTAGTCATAATAATTTTCTATGGCCACAATTTGAGTCAGTAACTTTCTTTGAATGTCAACAACAAAAATATTATTCTACTTGGGTTGTTACTCAGGCAAAAAAAAGTAAGTTTCCAAGTCAGTATGTTAAAAAACAGGTAATTATTGGACAGCACTAATTCCTGGGAGCAGACAGTGCTTCTGAGAACATCAAGAGAAGCTCAGCCCAGGTGCTGTTTGTCAAGGCTGAGGCCTAATGAGCATTTCTCAGATTATAGTGTGGCTGGTGGGGGAGCGTGGGATGCACGACCGCAATCCACCCTGTGACTAAAGTCAGCTTCTCTGGGCATGCTACCCCAGGCAGCACTACAGCCTTGGGACAGGGTGGCTGGAAAGCTGCCCAGTGGAAAAGGACCTGGGGGTGCTGGTGACAGCAGCTGAACATGAGCCAGGGTGTGCCCAGGTGGCCAAGAAGGCCAATGGCATCCTGGCCTGGATCAGCAATGGTGTGGCCAGCAGGAGCAGGGCAGGG
>QWTY01021543.1:0-25922 GCA_008033365.1 Pseudorectes ferrugineus
TTCCAAAATGCCAAGGCCTACACATTAATTGATCATTAAAAATAAAGTCATCAAACCAACCTTTTAGGGAGGGGACAGGATATAGAAGTCAAGTCAAAACTTCAGAGGAACAGACCAGTGTGTGTGGCTGGTTGTCCTTGGGAAAACAGACAGCTTTAAAAAGCACCATCCTTCAGTTAGACTTTTGAGTTTCAGCACGTTGCATTTTTCATTATTAGAGCTTACTATGTGGGGAGTCATCACATCTTAGTGAGTAGTCGGTATGAGGAAGAGGACTTAAACCTCTTCAGGGCAACAACAACAGCAAAAAAACCCCACTCTCATCTTGGGATGAGAGCAGTGCTAGTAGCATTCCCACCTGCCAGAAACACAGTTCTTCTACGCTCTTCCATCACCCAATGCCAGCAAGCTTTACACTTCTCAAAAGATTGCTTATTACAATGCAGAGAGAGGCATTGCTGTTCACTCACTCACTCACTCACTCACTCACTCACTCACTCACCTTGAATTAAATCAGAGGTTTAATGAGGAGCCAGAGGTGCTCCTCTTTCACTCAAGTGTAGAGCCTGGGATGGCATAGCTGGGATGAGAACCAAACCCTGAAAAACCATCTGGTGGCTGAGTTAAAGGAGCACCTGCGTTGGCAAGAAGGATGTGAGCACCAACAGAGGCAAGAAGGAAAAAGAGAATAAAACCAGCCTTTTGGAAGTGTTGCTGACAAACCTGGTCTGCTGCTTGACTGTCTGGAAATAACCATGGGATTCTACATGATTCTTGGAGCTTTGGAAACAAACCATGCTTTGGAGAATGTCAGCAAGAGGAACTCTGTCTGGGGGGGGAATAAATTCACCCCTAATGCTTGCATCTAGAAGCACCAACCATTAAAATCATATAGGAAAAGAGCTTTTGAGTGATGTGAAGTGAAATACTGGCTGTAAAATGCTTTTCTGAGAGCCAGGGTAATAGCTGACTTAGGTGACATAGGATGCAGCAGAAAATAAGAACACAAAATAACACCAGAAGATTTAAGACATCAAAATTATTGGGCACAGAAGTAGTATGTGTTTATCTATTACTATTATTATTATTATTATTATTACTCCTTTTCTTTGGCCAGACTTATTTTGCTATCATTACCTGTTTACTGTATGGCTCACCATCCTATGGAGGAAATTCTTTTTATTTTCAAATAAAAGAAGGAACAGGCACTTTAAATGTGAAAATAGAGGAAATGTTCTTACTGGGAAGATCCTGAGCAGATCTCAGAGATGTACTACTTCAGCATCCATACGCACTGCTTCTCAGAAGAATAGGAAGAGGTCCCATTCTTCTAATCCTAAGAGGTTAAATGGAAATGCTTTCACAGGAAAAGTGTGGTATTTTACCAGTGGAAATTTCATGCAGTCCTAAATGTGGAATAAAATGCTAGGTGTAGTGTGTGAATATTTTTTTATTTCCAATCCCTAGCACTGACATCTGTGTTGTGTACCAGCTTGCTATTTCAGATTTGTAAATCTGTTGTAACCCAAACCCCATTACATTCTCACTGCTCTTCCTCAACCCTGTGTAAAGGGAGCTCCGTGGTCCCAAGCCAAGCGTCTGTGGGCACGAGGTGTTTGCAAAGCCTTCACCACACCTCGCGATCTCAGCCCCGGTGCCAAGGCTGAAATGGGCTCAGTGCCAGAGCCTCACCATCACCACTGGCAGAGATCAACCCAGGACAGGATGGAGGCAAAGCTGCCTGAGCATGCAGGGCAGCCATCCTTGTCCCTTCCCACATCATTCCTGCCTCCTACATAAACAGAGGGCTTCCCTCTTCAGGACACCTTGCCTTTTAAGACATTAGGAAGTAGAAAACAGGCATAAGCTAGTTGTTCTTTAGCCCTTCTGCCCTTCACTCCTACGCCCTCCTTATAATGGGCACACAGCAAGGAAAAGTGTATTTGCTCCTTTCTGCCCTCCATGACTCTCCAAGGAAAGCCAGAACAAATCTTCTGTGCTGGATGAGAAAATGTAACTCATGACTACAAACAATAGCCTCATCTGCAGGGGTGAAATACTGGAAATATAAACAAGAGGGGGGAGATGACCGTGAAATTGGGGGAGAGGAGGAATATCTACCCAGCAGGCCTTGCAGAGGGTGCAGATCTGCAGTAGATTCCCGCAGCCAGTTTTTGAGTGCTCCTGAGGACGTGTGCAGAGGAGCAGGCACTTCTGGTGGGAAAGTGATATTATCAGTGATGCCACTGTCAGGCATCAATCAGCATCCAGTGGTGTGTGTGCAAAAATTGCTACTTGTGGCCTAGCCAAATTCTGCTTTGCAATGGGTAGCAGTGGCTTTTAGTCTACTGAGAGTCATCTTTTCTTACCAAGTTCTCTTCAGAAAGAGTAAAAAATTGACAAATAATGCAAAAAGCTCATTTAAATCTTAAAGAAAAAAAAGAAAAAAATCACATTTGGGGGGAAATGCACATTTTTCTTCATGTTTTTGTTTTTCATTAACTGGTTTTGCCCAGCTGGTAAGTACAGGTACATTCTCATAGACACGGTGGTAACAGTAAAACATCAGGTTAACGTGGCAATGGACATGACTACCTCTTAGCTTTTAATCAGTTCTTTCCTTTACGATTTATTCAGTATTTCAGAAGCTGTGATTTTCACGTACTTCCCATTGCCTACCAAAAGCCACTGGTTGCACCTCCTGCCACCAGTTTGTTTGTTTTTACTTATGCTGACTCCTAAACTAATTAACAACCATACATTTTGGAGAATGTGTTGATAAGTGTCAAGGTTTCTTCAAAACCCTTAAAAATCCTGTAGAGTAATGTCAAGAACTCATTTGGGCATGTGTTGCTTTACCACTTTAGAGAAAAGACAATATTATTTTTTGTTTTAAACTGAGGCAAAAAGCAGCAAGTTTTATGGGTTTTGGCAGGCTGGTCTTTGTTGCTAGCATTTCTCCTTAAGCTGAGTTAGTGGTGAGCTGCTGGCTCACCATGGCTCTGGGGCACGCTGAGGTACAGTGTAAAGAGTGTGGCAAAGAGACAAATTTATAGCAAGAATTAAGTGGAGACACATTGTGAACAATTGAATAAGGACCTGTAGGCTTAGACAAACGACCTACCAAGGCTTTTTCGGTGTAGGGCTGACATTAGACAAAAAGTTCATTTCTCAGACCTGAAGAAAATCTTTCTTTCTCATTGTGGTTTTAAACCTCTGACAGGCTTCATAAACATTAATCCATAAGGTGTTTAAAATTTTGTGTCTCAGCAAAGATTTGTGCAGGTTCTGTGGCTTGTATTTATTTCTATGGAGTGACTATGGCATTAGAAAAAAGATTCTTGCTTATGAAGTGTAAACACTGACCCACTTGAGAGACAGTGATAGGAATTACACTAAATATTTAGTAAATGATTTGTTTCCACTGGGAGAGCAAAGTATTTTGCATTGGAAGAGGTACAGAAAAAAAACAGGGAAAGAAAATCCAGTAGTTTCATAACTATTTTTCTAAGAAAGAATGTGAAACAGTATCTGTAATTGGCACCTTATAACCCTTAGGTCATTTGGCCTTTCCTGAGCTCACAAGAGTCGATCAGAAGTTCTTCAGGGAAACAAAATGTGCATATCTTTGTGCCAGTACACACCAACTTTTAAAAAGCTATGCTTTTCACAGTGGGGGCATATCAATTGCAATAATATCCTTGTCAGGAAAGATTCCTTGGGCCCCCAGCAAGTGCTTCTGCTGACAAACAGACAGAACTTCTCCCCTCAGCCAAAAGGCTGCTGCTTGAGATGTCCGGAGATAGAGGACATCCCTCTTCGAGCCTAAATGACACCCAGCTCTCCCACATCCCATCCTAACCACCAGTTGATCAAACTATTATGGAGCAGCTCTGACACATGAGCTCAGAAGGACAGAAGGATCTTTTGGCAGTCAGCAGGGCCAGGACTGGGGAGACTTTTCACTAGGAGAGGGGTTAAGATTTGATGCAGCTGATTTGAGCAGAGCGGGGATGCGCGCCTTTGTCTCCGGTGTGCCAGATGAGCATCCCAAGCAGTCAGCTATCGTGGAGTCCCTGCTTGGTTTCTCAGGAGAAGTTTTTGCTGGTATTCTGTCTCAAAAAAAAAAAAAAAAGCGTTGCAGCTCTGCTGGCAAAAAACGCTTGGGTTGCCAGGATGTGTTATTTCATCCTTGGAACCAGTGCGGTGTCAGGAGTTGCACCACCCCTCTGGGGTTTATTGATATAAAAATTCCAGCACAGCTATACTTGCAAGCTTCTTCTAGTGCACGCTATGCCTGTGAAGTAGAGTATTTGAGAACTTTTGGCATTAACAGATTATTTCTTTTTAACACATTTTTGCAGAAATGTGGGATAAACAGTGAAAATAAGTTAGGCTAACAAATTCACTGTCTAAGCAAAAGGGTGCTTTGTTAGACTGGGGCTGACATTAGAGTTAGGGAAGAAAAACAAATAACAGTGTTACTTTTCTTTGAGTTTTTTCTGTGGCCAGTCCTATTAGCTAAAACTGGAATCTACATGTCATTTCAAAAAAAACCCCAAGCCATATACTGTCATTTATTCCTGTAAATCATATTGACTTCAGTTGCATTCCTCTCATGTAACTGAGAGCAGAATTTGGCTAAGAAGTATTGGGACTGTTCTTTTGCCCACAGGTTTTACATATTTCATATGAAGAGGTCTAACTTAGTATCAGATAGCTCATCATCTGCCACCTTGGCAGTCAGCATAAATCTCCTAGGGCAGACTTGGTAGTGTTGATCTCAGTACAACAAATTGATGGAAAATGTACAGGCATAATCTGAAGAGAGCAACAGAGGTCAGATCTGGCTTTCCTGGTCTTGTTACAACAGGACTTGATTTTATAGATGACCCTTGGCAGCGTGGTCAGTTTGTGTTCAGCCTGAGAAACCATGTTTGCCCCATGGTTCAGTACACCAGTGCCTAATCCACACCATTAGGATGGGTCCAGAGAGGAAACTTGTGTCCAGGAATATCTACTGTCCTTGACACATGGTTTGTTCCCCAGCCATTACGAATTTTTTTCTGTTTCAATCCCACACAGCTCTGAGCTATTGCTTTTTCTCAACTGTGCTTTCCTCTGGTTGGGAGGCAGGACTTGGCTTTTCTCTCTGAGGTGCTTCACTGCTGCAGATGCCATTACAAATATTTTATTTGCTCATTTTCAGAAACCTGGAAAGTGAAAGAATCTGAGGTAGAGCTGAATGCTACTTTGCAAATACTCTGGAAGGTATGTCCAAATTGGCCCTGAGCTAAGTCATCCCAGTTGGCAGGAGAGCAGAAAGTCCTTTTCTCTCTCAAAGATGAAATCTGAATGTCTGCCAGATCCCTGTAATTACAAGCCCCAAAGAGTGTCTACTCCGGTGTAACTAGAGATCTATGGGTTTTGGCATTTCATGTATCCATTACCACTTAGCGCTACATCGCCAGGCTGAGATGGGAATTTCCTTTGTGGGGAGACCTCTTTTATTAATAAAATACGAACCACATTTGTCCTCCAACATCAATCTCAGCTGGATAATTTCTTTTCATCCCTCAATACAGAGCTTCATTTTGAATGCTCCTGGGGAGTATCCCTTCTCTCTTGTTTGTCTCTGGCTGCGTTTAATTCTGCGTCAGTATACACAGTAATAATTCCCACTCCAATACAATGAATACGCTTTCTGAACAGCCTGCTAAGGTCACTATGGGTTGAAGCAAGGTTCAGGCTGCTCGGATTTGTCATGCCTGCCGAGGACTAGCAGCACCTCAAGGCCACACCCCACCATATAATCACACCCACTGCATGTAGCAGTGAGATTGTAGGGGGGTCCTGACTGCTGACCAGCTGGAGTCAGAAGTTAGGAGGAATATCACTGGCTGCAGGCTGAATCAGAATCTGTATAAATTTTTCAAAACTTGCTGAGAAGCTGTGAAATACTCAGATGACTTGCCAGTGCTGATTGTGGTCCTGTCTGCACCTGCTTCTGCACCATACAGCAGGTGGCAACAAAAGCAGCTTTATGTTGGAGTGTTGGTGACATGTATGTAGAAATTGTGGCTGAAAATTGATTCACTAGGTATGATGGAGTAACTTTGACTTTCATGGGCCCTTATGGAAGATGGGCCTACATCTGCAGGTGCTTGTATAATGCAGGTAATTCATGCCTTTCATGTATTCATTTTTCTCCATTCCTGCCACTGTCAGGTACGGATCCACTGCTGGAAGATAAGTCTTTTCCTGCCTGTGACTGAAATGTTATCACAGCGGGTTAAGAGAGAGGTAGATGTTGAAGAACATTTTGCCAGGATCCTTCTTGTCCCCAGGAGGAATCTTGGAGAGGGTTCTGCCTCGCTAGGGTCTTACACGATATCATGGAGCAGTGACTGTTGCAGACACAGGGAATATGTTTTAATTTTTTATTTTGTTGGTGGGAATACTGTGGAATAAAGAATTCCTGGAAGGTGAAGGGGAAAGCAATACAGCAGCTGTTACAAAACCATCTACCCACATCCTTGTGCACACAGGGACATTTGCTCGGCTTCTGTTCTTTAACTTCTAAGATGAAGCTAAAGGAGAGAAAAGTGCAAAAAAAAAACAAAAAAAACCCACCCAACAATGTAGAAGAAGAGTGAAGAGTAAGCAGAGATTCCTTCCCCAAATAAGAGACCAAATCTGCTCAGTGAGTAGTAGACTGTGCCTCTGGCCCCAGTTCTGCTGAAACACCCCGTATCTGGCAAACTGTGAGCTGCAGCTACAGCTTTCCCTGCTGCCAGTACCTGCACCACAGGTCTCACTTCTTCAGTGTTCCTGGTGGCAGGTGATGCAGTTGATCTCCTGTCACAGCTCTTCTCTGATCCTCTCTCCAGTACCTGGGTAGTGACATTCAAAGGGCATTTAGGACCACAATCACTGCAAGCCTCTAGTGCTCTGTTAACTTCAACTGGAGTTATCCAGCAGGGATTAGAGAGATTAAAGGGGTTGAGAAACACAGTATTATATAAATCTTATTTCCTTATGAATAACTTCAAAAAATTGTATTCAAATAAGCCAAAAGCATGGAGAAACAGCCTTCATGTGTCTGCCACTTGCCAGTTAGAAACCTCTGTGTGCAGTGATTTATAGTTTATTGCCAACCGCACTGTCATCAAAACTTGAAATTATTTTATACCAGACAGTTTTTGCAGAATTTGAAAACACTTGGTTTTGGTCTGATGGGACTTCTGAATCTTTTGGGGGATTGTTGGTTTTGCCTTTGGTCTTTGCTTTAGAATTGCAAGCTCCATCCCTTCCACTAACCCCCCTCACAACTTGTTATCATCATTTATGCAAATATGAATATTATTTTCCATGCTTATAAAAATTTTTTCTTCTTATGAACCATAATCAGAAGGGATTTCTCCATCCTTCGAGGAGCCAGCCTAGGTGGGTTTTGGGTCCCTCTACTGGAGCCTGAGGTCCCCAGCTAATTCTGAGCAGTTGGAACTTAGAAGGAAAGTGCAGCTAAAGTTTCAGTTGGGTTGGGTATTTAACCAATCACATATAGGCTCAAAAACCTAGTAAGGCAATTCCTTTACTTCTTTTGACTGTTCAAAGAAGGCAAACTTTTAATCATCTTGTTCACTCATAGCTTCAGTGTCTATCCATGAGACTACCCATGTGGATTTGTCCCCAAAAAGAAAAGCTTCAGAAAACTTACATAAACATCCAAGAATATAGCAGGAAATGGAGTTTTAAGCATGTATATAACCTTATGTGGATTGTGCATTGCGAACCAAGCTAATTTGTACTTTGATGAAGTTTTGTATGACTGTATGTGAAAATGGTAACTTTTGGCATAATACAATTATCTTCTGACTTTTAGGCTCCCAAAACCGCTGAACAAATACAATGCCATGTGAAAATAATTTTGCCATGAAAACAATAATATTTTTAAAGGTTGAAGATAGACACCAAATATGGCATGAAACAAGCTTTCTTTCGAGAAAAGTTGATTACCATTAGTTTTGTCACTGGAATAAGTATTTTCTTGTTACTATTGTAACACAGAAAACCATTTTGCTTTTTACATTATTTGTAGCTCACTCATGTTAATCAATGACAAAGCTTCTGCTGATAAGAGCTAGCAAAAGTAACAATTATTCTTAGAAGTATAAACACATTTTCTATAAAATATATATCTCATTTTCAGTGATAAAACTTACAAACGTGACTGTTTCGAAATTCCTTTTTTTTTTTTTGGGAGGGGGGTTTGGGTTTTTTTGCGTTTTTTTCAAGCATGGAATCCCCCAGGAGATTTCAGTGGAGTTGCAAAATTTGCAGCAAAATGTTTGATTTGGTCAAAAAGACTCTTCAAGATTAGATTAAACTATTCCAAGCAGTTTTACTGTAGACTCTAAATTGTGTCTTTAATCCAATATAAACTCTGTTTAATGAAAGCCATCTGCAAGTCATATCATTGTTACTCCTCACCCCATTCCTATTTCTGCTTGAAGCATCTCTGTATTGGCAGTTACTGCGAGTGGCCACTGGTTTCCAGCAGAAGCCTTGTAGTTAAAACGTCAGTCCAGCAGTTGTGACTTTCTGCTTTTTGCTGCCTCTCCTGTTGGCTTGTGCTGCATGGCTGAGCCAGTCATGATCACTCTGCAGCTCCTTTTGCCCATCTGATAAGAGGATATTGGATCCGCCTGCCAGGTGTGTTGTAGGGACACAGTACTTAATGTTTGCAAAGAGCTACTGGTGCTAGATCAGAAATCCTGCAGAAGGGCAAAATTTCACAATGGAGCTGGAGCACAGACTCATATAACAACGCTTAATGCTTCTCCAGGCTAAAAAGTTTTGCCCAGGCTACAGTGAAATGATGACTAAACTAATTTAAGATCACCCAAAGTCTTTGTTTCCACCCCTGTGCTATGTCTCACAGCCCACTTACTTGTGCTAGGATCTGTTGATGGGACCACACTGTCCTTATCTATACATTGACCTGAATGAGAAATAATGTTGGCGAGAGGAGACTTATTTTTAATTAGATAAGTTCCCTGATCTGCTTTCAGCATCTTCCAGAAAATTTCAGAGTAGAACAACAGAAAGGGCAATGAGTTGCAGTACACAGGCAGGGACAAGCAGATGAAATGGGCAGGAGTCCTTAGATTGACTTAAACCCCACCCCTGAACTGCACCTCAAAGAGGCCTCCCATGCTTAGTGCCTTCACCGGGCTTGGTGCTCCACAGTAGTTATTCCCAGCACACTAATAAAATGCCATGTTGCAAAATATGCAAGAAAGATGGAAGAAAGGAGTCATAGTGATTCCCTCTGTGGAGCTGGGATCTGGGCACTGGGCACTGGAAGTAAGTAGCTCACCAGTAGTGGATTGAAGCAGTAAGAGAGCAAAATTGAGTGCAAGTGTCCTGCACGTTGATTAGAAAGCCCATTCTTCTTCCATGCTGCAGTATGCATTTTAGATACGTTTCCACTCTTTCTGCATCTAAAACACAGCTCTGACTCCATTTTAATTGAAATTTCCCATGAGTGAAGTGCTGTGGGTGTCGTGGAGAAAACTGTTTTACAAAGACTGGGGAGTCATGTATGGTACAGGAGTATGAAACTAAAGCAGCAGAGTTTAATTGGAAAAGAATTTCTTTTTGTGTGCACTTAAACTCCCACAAAGAAAAAGAGTCTTTGAAATAATTATCTCCATATATCTTGTCATTATTACAGAATACTCACATTAAAAAAACTATGAGAACATTTGAGAGTAGGTTCATGGTGAGCTTGTCATTACTGTGTCTTGTGAAGGGAGCTTCAGATGTGTCCCTGAGGTATTCTCTGGAAGACTGAGGATCTGGGCTGCATGTATTTCTAAAGATATTCCTCCAAACATTTAGAAAATCTTCTTCATGTTGCTGGAGATCTGAAGGAACAGATCTTATCTTTCAAGTTGCTGCATTTCAATTTTTCTGAATGTTATGTCTGAATATTTTTTTAATTTTTTTTTTTAATTCAGGTAAGTCTCCACATGCCTAAGAAGGTGACTCTAGGGTCACTTTTGTGTGTTTTAGTGGTTATGCACAGTTGTCTACCTCTTAACAGCATTTTCCAAGAGTTTTTTAAGCAGAGAAGGGCCCACATAGCAGCAACATCAGGCAATCCTCCTCTTTTTCCTTATCCCATCCCTCAAGTGAAAAGACAAAAAATGTTAATTAACTAAACAGACAAATGTTAAATTCTTCATCATCACTACAATATGCTGTTGACAAGGAGGTGTACTCTTCTTTGGGAAGGGGAGTGCCTTCCCCTGACAATAAAATGACAGCTCTAATTACCCCATACATTTGTGATTTGCTTTGGAAATTTATTTTGACACATGCAGAGCCAGAAATTGGAATAGCTTAAGGGAGAAAGGAAACCTGTCACAGATGTGAGTGGCAGAGCAAGAACAAAAGACTGTGAATTTCCTCTTTACCACTACAGATCTCTGGGTTGCCATCTTTTCTTCACAGCAAACTAGGGAAGAAGAAACTCCTGAAAGCAAAGCTTTGTCTTATCAAGTGTGATAACATCTGACAAACTGTACAGATCTTCCCCACTCCCTTCCCCTCTCTTTTGCAAAGGCTGGGGCTGGGCTAAGGACAGAGTAGCAGGTCATTGACCTATTAGCCTCCGTGATCATTTTACCCCAGGCCCTGAATGATGTCTGCAGACAGGTCCATTGGGAAGGAGAGGCAATAAGGTCACCACCTCCCCATTTCCTTTTCACTGCTATCTCTGCAGCAGCAGCTTCTCTGGGCTTGACTTCTCCATGAGTAATTGATGTGTTGAAAGTTAAGCATGTGCTTAAGTGCTTTGCTGGAGTGGGGCCAGCATGTGCTGCACCTGGAAAGGTCTAGTCCGGGGCAAAGGAAGGGCTGGCTCAGAGCAGCTGGCCCTCTCTCCCCATGAAGCTGCTGAGAAGGCAGGCTTGCAAACCAACTTTTACCTTGGGCATCTCGCTGCCTGCCCAGTGCAATGAGCTGTACGCTACCTGTGCAAAATCTGCAGAAATACAAACTCTTTTAAAAGATAACATGATAGATGATTTTCTCTCTGATGTCTTAGAGAAATGAGACATTTATCATGATCTGCATATGCCTGGTTGTGTCTGACCATTCCTCCTGCCCCATCTCCCAATGAATCCATTGATCAGTTTGATAGAGGAATAGCGATCTCTAAGAAAGTTAAGATCCTCCAAATTTCATTAAAGTAGGCAGCCAGAAATAGATACTAAGGCAGAGAAAGAGTCAAGGTATCCTCCAGCTGCTGAAATATCAGAATCATCTTCAATGATATGACATATTATTGGGAAGCCATTCAGTCTCAGTGCTTCCAGAACCAATTCTGGGTCCCGTTTGCCCTTAATTAGAGTGTTTTATATAATTGACCTGACTCTTAGAGCTGGCACTCCTGGAAAAAAAGAAAAAAAAAAAAGAAAAAAGTACCTCCTTAATTCCCCAGGGTCCTCAATAAAGCTGCAAAGTACCACCAGTATTAACAATCAAAGCAAAACAAAAGGGGGAAAAGTGTATAAATTCTCCCTGTTTGACCACTACTCAACAATATTGTGCAAACCAGGGTAGTTCTCTGCATCATGCTAATTGAAAAGCTTTTCTGAACTTGAGTAAGGATTATATACAAGTTTTGTGTTAAGGAAACAAAACAACTAAAAAATTGCTTTAAGAGCTTACTTTAAAATTTTAACATACACTAAGTGTTTCATCCAAGTGCTCTTCTAGGAGGCTGAAGAACACCAAGAGTAACAGAAAGATTGAAGTTACTTCTGCTGTAAAGCAGACTTAAAAATAGCTTCACTGATCTTTTAATTATGGAAAATGCTATTCAATACAAATTCCTTGATGCTGCTGAAAAAAAAAAGTGTTTTAAACATCTCTGAACAGGTCAAATGCAAACTCAAAGTCTACATAACTAGAAATTGATAGTCAAGTACTTACATTGTTTTCATATTGTCTCTTTTTAGAGAGAAGATACTCAGGATGGTTTTGCCAACCTCATAACTTAGGCTTGTATGGAAGTATGGTAACCTTTAATAGCATTAATGGTAAACAAAGAGTCTAAAGAAGCTTTGGCAATTTCAAGAGCTGGAGTAGTGAGAGGTGATGCCTTTGCTGTCTCACATGGAGCAGGACATTACACCAGCCCTCCCTGTTAAAACCATGAGCAGTATCACTGTCTTTTGGTATGTTTATGTAAAAGGCCAAGTGCAAGGCCTCAAAGGCCCTGGAAGACTCCAGGTGCTCCTGCAGACACCAAGCACAAGGGCCAGTGCTGTGCTTCAGCAACATCTGTGTGACATTAGCTGTACCAAACAATGGGGTTTCATTCAGCCATGTGGTCTGTGGAGCAAAAAGGTGGAAGCAAAAATAATCAGTTTTCTAAGGTTTGCTGAACATAAAGCATGCTTGAAATAAACTGTAACATGTAGCTGGTGATATTACCTTTAATTGCAGAGGTGCTGAAATGAGCAGCTACTTCTCTTCCTCTTGAAAGGGAGGCAGAAGTGGAAGCAAACATAGTAGTGTTTTCTTTTAATGTTACGTCTGTATTCCTCAAATATATAGACAAGCCAGGTTCAGCCTTTGATTTCATGTCTAGGAGTCAAGGGAGACAAAGTTCTAAGGTAGATATGGGCTTGACCCAAAGTCTACTGAAGTCAATAGCAGCATTTCCACTGCCCATGGTGAATTTTAGATCAGGTTGCATAGCTGTAAATAAGAAGTTTCACTTGAAGATGAAACATGAAAATTCATGTGAAGTAAGTAAGCACAAAAGAAGAAAGTGAAACTAAATGACATTATCATTACCTCATAAAGTATTAATAGGAACTTACATTTTTTAAAGCACTGGGATTTTTTTCTAGTTTCCCCCTGTGTTGTGCTGCCCTGCAGAGCACACATAGCACACTGCAGTGATTATGTGTCTTAAGCCTCTGGTACCACTCACTGACTGATAAAGAGGTCAGAGGGGGAGTCTGGGTGATGATAGTGGAGAGAAATGTTCCAGAAGAAGACTTACAAAGGGCTGTGAACTGTGGAAATTCACTCTCTCACTGTCACCAGCTATTAGCAGGGCCATTAATAATACAACTTCCAATGCATAGGTGCATTAGCTGTTGTCATGCTCTAGTAATGGACCTTCCATAGGACAGAGTGATCAGGGTCTTTATACTAAAGGATAGTAATACACCGGTACAACTTCTCTGTCCCCTTCACTCTGACTTGCAGAGGGAAAAGAGGTAGTTCACACACACTTTTCTGAAGCATCATTCCTGACAGGTTTTTTAACTCTTTTATGCACCAGACTTTCATATTGTTTGGGGCAAGTGCTGTACCCAGTGATTTTAACACTTCTGCTTTCAATGTTAACATACACAGTGAACATTTCTCAGTATGCTGGTGATAATTCAGCTTAAGGCTTGCAAATGGGCCAATTTAAAGTGTCACAGCAGAACACCAACTTTTGAAACTTTAAAGCTTAAATTATGTGAACTGGCAACACTAGAAGTGTCTAATGTGTTGACCTGGATAGAAAATTGCTGTCAAATTCAAATGAACCTTTAAAACATATTTTTATTGATTATTTATTTTTGTTCATAATTCAGTGCATGTCCTGTTCACAGAGTATAGTCCATTCTCTAACCAAAGCAGGTATTTTTAAATTGTCATTATAATGCTTTATTTTGATAGATTTTAAAAGGTTGTAATGAGAAATACGTTTTCCTTACAAGAGAAAATTGTCGTTTGGCCCTAGAAAGAAAGAGAAATAAGCAACTTGGAATGAGGCAATGATAAAATGCAAATTTGTGGTTGAAATAGAGAGATGTTTGGCATATTTCTTTGTACATTTAGTGAACTCAGCAGAAAACCAATCTTTAAAAAAAACATGGCATTCCTATTTCTGTCCCACAGATCCCAGTGTTGATAACCTGAGCTGAAATACAAAGCTCCAATGAAATCTGTGAGGATATATTACAGTTCTGTGAGCACCTAAATGAGATTTAATTCTTTGTGGGAATGTACCAGTTCATGAATTTATTTCAAATTCCAGAAAATCAGAACTGAAAAAATAATCCAAGAATCTTCTATAACTGCAATGAAATATATATGCTTATGCCATTTGCTATTTCCCTTTGACATTTCAGTCTTTCCTTAAACATTGAGGTGACTGTATTTCACTAGCATGAATGCCCAGAGAAAAGGAATTAATGAAGTTGATTGAATATTCTCCCATGAGACTATTCAAAAAAATGCATGTGCAACAGTTCTTGCAGGAAATGCTTTCCTGTTTATCAAACTCAGATAACAGCAGTTACATCATACGATGCCAGAAGCCTGTCACAACGAAGCTCAAATTTTTGCAGATAGACAATTTATGGAAAACAAGTTTTGAAGCAAGTACATTCAGGGGAAAGTATCAGTGTGAAAACTTCAGTATTTCTGTGGGTTGTCTGAGAATCAGAAAAGATGTCTAGAAAAATTAATACTTTACATCTTGAATTGTCAGCGAGGGTCTAAAAACACAGAGTGACAGAGGAAAAACTTAGCTGGAAGTTTTTCAGAACCTTTCCATGATGCTTGTCCAGGCATGCCTGGAGCACATGTCTGAACTTATTGTCACTGTGCTTTTCATCCTTCATAAACACTGGGAATGTCATGTTTGGCCATGGCAGAGGCATGGAGCTGGCACAGCAAGGTCAGCAGATAGCATTTCTGTGACTAAAAGCAGAGGAAGCCTTATGGCACGGCACTTACGACAAATAAAGCTTTTGTGTTTCTTAAGGGGGGCTGGGATTTGATGACTAGGGGAAACTAAACACTTCCTCTCATATTTTCATTAGATTTTGACCAAACACCTGGGAAGAAACCTTCCATGTATTATTTAAAATGGATCTAAATAAGCCAGACAGATATTTAGGTCTGGTGACCTGAGGGGTAAAGAAAAAAGAAACAGGGATGCCCCTGGAAGGAGGCGTCTCCTGACAGGAAGTCAGTGGAAAGATGGTACATATATGTGCTTGTGCCTGCTCTCTTTGGGTTTTTTAGCACCTCTCCATTATGGAAAGCCACAGAGAAGAATCTGCCGATACTGCAATTTTATTTTCTTTTAGTTTTAGCTCAAGGACTTAATAGCAATGACACTGTCTATTTTTCTTAGTTAACAAGGCAGCATCTGTTCAATCTTCCTTTCACAGAAGCAGCCATTAGAAGACAAAACCATGCCTGTCTCACTCTGCTTGATCTAGATCTTCTCTTAACTGCTGTGCAATATGTTATTGAAAAGGGATAGGTTAAATGCTCTGCCATATAGAGTACATGATAGTGCTCGAGTGACTGCTGGCCGAGGGCTAGAGACTTTATGTCTGGATTGCTACTTTATAGCCAAAAGCAAGCTCCATATTTTGATTCATCATATGATCCTCCCACTTAATAAGAAATGAGAGAGCTCTGTTGTGCTCCAAGCTAGAGGAAAGAAGACAAATATTTTCCCTCCTATCCTGGAAGAAAAGTAGACTGTCTTTCCACATGCTCTCTTTAACCTTTGCTGTTCACCTTTTGGTCCCTAAGCTTATTATAACAGCTCAATTCCTCTTATGAAATCACTGTCTTATGTCTTCTGTTTGTCTGGGCCTGTGTAATGTCAGATGCTTCAGACTTTCAGGCCGGCCAGGATGAAATCAAATCACAGCTTTCTCAAGCTACTTGCTCAGACTCTCTGGCTTACACAGCTGCCATTAAATAACCGTTCTTTGTGAAGCTGCTAGTCCAGTACCAGTGGCTGGGGGAAAATCAAAACAAAATAACACTAAGTCTTGTGGTCGTGGAATGACATCACATGTGTTTGGTGTCACGCTGGGCACGCTGAGTTGCAGTTTGTTTCCATTCAAGCGGCTTCTTTGGCAGTCATGATGTGCTGATGGGCCGTTGGAAACGATTGTTCAAGAGAAGTCTGTGGGGATGATATTAATGAGTGATTCAGCAAGACTCAGACATTTACAGAATTGGCCCTGGTGAAGGAGAGCTTATGTTTAAGGAGAGAAGAAAAATGAGGAAAGAACGTGTAGTTTGTGGAAAAGACATGAACTTGACCAGATGAAAGAAAATAAGCTGAGAAGAGAGGAAGTACAGGACAGAAGAAGAAAGAAGAATGATGGGATGGCACCAAAACTACCAAGAGCACAAGGACTGACACAGAAGCATTAGATCTTGCTGTCACTGAGATAGTCAGAAGAAAGCAGCATACTCCTACTCTATAGTAAAAATGTAAGAAGGAGAATTAAGCAAAATGCTCTGTTTCAAGTGGTCTGTGAGACATTCATCCTGTTTAGACACCTGGACCCTGATTGTAGGTTTTGACATAAAACAACACAATTTATTATGGAAAGCGTTGTTTTAAGCTAAATTCATGTTTACTATATGAATTTATCTCTCACTAATTATAAATTAACTAGTAATTAAACCCTAAAAAATTCCAACTACCCAAAACTTTCCAGTTTACCTCAGCTCACCTTTAAATATTTTTTTTTCTTTTTTGTACAACATCTGATGTTAGCTGTGTGTCACAGATCTTGATATTCCCATCTTATGAAAAATTGCATGTCATCTGCTGGCTTACCTCAGTTATGGTCTGGACACCTACAGAGTTGATAGATGGTCCTGTTGGCAGCCCATGTGGCATGTAAGTGCCTCTCATCAAGCATGATTGAGGAGATCTGCATTTATCAGTCTGCAGCTCTTTAACCTGCTAACACCCATTCTTAACAGGATAATTTTACACTTGAAGTAACCGGGTGAGAAAAGACAGTTCCTAAACTAAACTAGAGCAAATTTGGTAGGCCACCATGAGGTCACATTCTTTTCTTAGAGTGCTTTGATCCTACTACAATAACTTTGAACTCCCTGTCTTTTCCTTCTCTGCAAAGGTATAAACTAGAATTTCAATTTCTCTAGCATTTCTCTGTAATACAATCTATGAACCTAGGAACTAAAAATGGAAAAAACTTTCTAGATCACAGCACAGATGAGGTGGGAAGGGGAGCTTTAGATGTCTCTGGTTCAGTCCCCCTTCTCAAAGCAGGGTCAATGCTTTGAGCATTGACCTAAGCAGGGTTCACTTAGCACCGTGAATCTGTATCTTTTCCTTGCATCTGCAAAATGAACAGCCAATCCTGTGACTCACCTCCTTCAGAAACCCTTTTGGACCTGTAATTACCAACCCATTTCAGTGGACAGTACTCCTACCAGTGGGTGAATGCAGAACTCAGCTTTGAGCCCACTGCTGGGAGAAGGCAAGACAGATACCAAACTACCTCCCAATCCTCCTCTACTTCTTTGCAGAAGACCAGCAGGGATAGTTTTTCACCTGTCATTCTTAGCAGGGACATTTCATCATGGAAATGCCTCCTACCTACTCACCAGTAGGAGATTTGTCTGCCTGTGAGTATCATTTCCTCCATTGGTCTGCCAGTATCCCAGCCTGTTGATTTTTTGGGCAGGATGCATGGTTCATCTGTTTGCTCAGGCCCTTGCCTGAGGATGTGGTGGTGAACATGTCTAGTTTATCCTGGAGGGGACTCTGAGCTGAGCTGACACAGATCAATAAGCTGGTTGTTTTATTTGCAAATTTCTAATGGTAGCCAGAGGCTGTCTGGACACATTTAATAAATAATAATAAAAAAAAAAGTAAATAAAAAGCCACTCCATTTCATTTGAACTTAATTGGCATAGGAAGAACTCACAAGGGAGCTATGTAAGGTTTTATGGGGGGTTGTTTTGACAGAAGCCAGCATTTGTCAGAAGACAGAAAAAACCCCAAACCCATTGCCAGAACTTTGTTTCTTATTCACGCTGCTCTTCTACATTACAAATCAGCAAATGATGAAATCCAGACATAAAGAAGCACAAGGATTAATTTGCTCTGAATATAAATTTGTATTTCTTACTCGTCACTCTAATTTTTCCAATTCACAGTGTCTGCAATTATTTCAGAACACATTTAGACTGGAAGAGTAGAGGAAATAAGGATATCTAGGATGCAGGGGGAAAGTAATAAGGGGGAAAGGTTAAAAAGTTAAAGAAAGATAAGTGAACAATTTTAAGTGTTGGAGAGGTATGTCTGTTTTTCCATAGGCTTGTTGCTGGTTTGGTATGCTCTGTACTTAGATACTGTGTTTCTTATTCTCTTGTGTCTTAAGTTATGTTGGTTTTATATCAGTTATCTAACGTTTGCAGCTAATTAAGGAAATAACATTGATCAGTTTCAGTACAGCAGACCTTTTTCAAAATGGGAGTCTTTAGCTGAAACAAGATGAGAGTTCTATCACTTTGTGCTAACAAAGGTGATCCTAGAATAGACAGCAATTTACTGTTTTCCTTCTGAATAAAAGATGCTATTCACATAAAATTCATATATTTATACTTGTGTCTGTATTTATAACATGGTTGTCTTTTTCTTTTATTTCTTTGCGACCAGCAGAATCAACTTTTCCTGAAATGCAAAACATTTCTTTTTCCCCGTCAATTTGTGGGAGCCTTGGGGTGCTGCCTTTTCCTTGGGCTGCAGTGACACCTAGCGCTCATGCCCTTAAGGCCAGAGAAGCCCGTGCTTCTTGGCTTGTCGGGTTTCGAGTATTTTCTTGTTATTAGGCAATGCCGAACAACAGTGTCAGCGTCGTCAGTGCGGTCACACCATTGTATTTACAGCGGCTTGGGTCTGCCGGGGGGGAAGGGGGGCAGCGCGAGTCCCTGCAATGGGAACTTTTGTATGCCAGTCTCTGTTGAGGGAGTGCTGGCCGAGGGGGTCTGGGGCAACAGCAGCTTCGTCTCACAGCTGGGATGTTCCTGCATCTCAGCTCAACATGAAAGCGACATTTGGGTTCCTGGCTTAGGAAGCCTTGTCTTTAATAATAAAAAAGGGAAGAATTTGGAGTATCTCTAGTTTGGTTTATCATGTAGTTTACAAAGTAGTAGCCCCAGTGGGATTCACTAAGTTCTTGGTCATGATTTTTCTGCCACTGTATATGTCTGACACTGGCTAGTCAGAAGGATTCCCAGAAAAAGCAGGACACCACTAACCAGCTGGTCTCTTCCACCTAACATCTATATAATGCACAAGCGCTGCTGAGTTTGCAACCAGAGCCCTCAGGGCAGTAAAACCAAACTTTTCCCCTCTCCAGCCCAGGGCATACATTTCCATAATTTCCCTCCTGCCTGTCTCCACCAGGCAGTGCTGTGCAAGTCACCAGGAATCTGCCCAGAGCAGGCAAAAACCAACAGGGTCTCTACTCTTCTTCCAAAAAACATCACAAACAAAATCAGGACCCCTAGCTTGCCACCTTCATTTCCTGCTTTTAACAGCTGGCTGGTATCCTAAAGATGAGAAAGGCAGGAGAACTGTAGCCTGCATTAAAAAATCATATAATCACAGATATACATAGAAAACATCTTCCATCTGACAGAGCGGGAAAGTCACACTGCAGAGCACTCTCTCAGTGGTACCACAGGAATTTACCTAACCACGCTCTGCTTCTTCCCTTCCATAGAAACAAAATCTCAGTGCAATATGTTATCTCCCACGGTTAGGTGCCATTTCTTCTGATTCTGTTGGTTTTTGGAATTACAATCACTTCCTTCCCATGAAATTCCATCAAAGTATTGTTACCTCATTAGTAATTTTTGATAATATAGTAGTATTTAGAAACTGCGCAGTATGCCTTCAAGTAGACTGTGAACCTGGTATCTGCTCTTGCATTACCTGCCCAAACATCAGAGAAACAACCATGCTTGCCTGTTGACAGACATTTTTTGTAAACTTCAGCTGTGCTCAGACCATTTGCTCACACCTCTAAAACTCTGAGAAAGGCATATACTGACCCACATGCAAAACAGGGCTCAGCCTTTCAGGAGGGATTCTTTTGCCCCACACTTGACTACTGGCTCCAGAAAGCTGTTCTGCATTTGTAATCACCTTCTCCTCTCAGCTGGTTTGAGATGGTGCCTTTTGCCACTAATGGGACTGAAAAGGACCTGGGCAGCTCTTGGCCAATCATGGCAATTTTGGAATCTCAGAAGGGCCCTGGAGCCCAGCCACCATATCCATGATCCTCCTGGTCCTGACTGTAGGACCTCTAACCCCCACTACCCATTCTGCCACCACACAAGTGTGGAGATGTATCTCAATTCAGACAGAAATACCCACTGCTCTGCCCCATCCCTTGCAGCAAGCATAAAATGGAACACGACTCTGTGAAGCACACAGATACTCCTCATCTTTCACCTTCAACAGATAAACTACCTTGATACACCCATGGGACTACTTCTTCCCATGCAGGAAGACCAACACCTCTGTTCTTACACTGTTTCAGGTGTCAAAAGTTTCAAAACCAATTTGAAAGCCTTTTTATTATTATGACACTGCTACAAAATCTGTTTCTTTTTAACAGCCTCAAATCTCAGCCTAGGATCTGGAAGCCAAGCTGCATTCCCCTGGGCTTGGGACTCCCCTTCTTAAATGTTTGGCAGGGTACTTGCTCCTTTTGTGTTAACCACTGCTGCTCAGTGCCCGATTGCCTCCCTGCATCTCCAGAAAACAGCAAGGGTTGCACAGGTGTGATAAGGCACAACTTCTAACAAGGAGCAGCACCAATTGCTTCACCAAAGTCATGTAAACTACATCTAAATGGTGGTACTGCTAAACCTAGGATGTCCTGAAAGGGGACAGGACATATCAGAGGGAATCTTTTCTTCCAGCCATCACTGCCCCCTGAGCATTACAGTGTCTGCCAGGGCCAGGAGGAGCTGCCATGTACATGGAAGATGTTTCCAGCCTGGCCAGTCAGCAAACCAGAACCCAGACACCTGCATCGACCATCTCAGCTGGAAATATTAACAGCTATGTGATCTGAAAGCAGCAGAAAGATCCTGTTTACTTTTCATGTTGCCCATGAAGAGATAGGGATGTTTTAAAACTTTATTCTGCTAACTAAGGAAGCAAAAGTGACAGTGAGCCAGGTGGCTATGACGAGCCTCATAGAAATCGCCTTTTCCAGAAACCCCTAGTTCCTTTCTGAAAGGGATTTCAGCTCTCATTCTCAACAATAGCGATGTTTCTAATTCCAGTGGTTGTGGAGGAAAGCTAAAAACATATTTTAAGTGTATCATACACGATCAAAAACTGGAAGGCAAAAGATACAAATACCTTTTTAAAAATAAGGACACAGTCTAAAACAATCTCCTTCTTTTTGAAGACTGAATAATTAATTACATGAATTTATGCTTTGTGTTATTGGAATTGTCAATTGCTATTAGATACCTATACAAAGGAGATCTGAGAAGAAATGCATTTTCCTTCTCTCTTTATTGCTATAAAGCAAAACACCTCTTTGTAACCTTGAAGTGCTGTTTGCCATCTCCTCCAAATTAGAAACAGTAGTTCCACAAAATGGTGTTACGGAAAATAAGATATGGGCAGGTTTACTGCTTGACTTGCTTGAGTTCTGCTTCCCTCTAGGGCATAAAATATTTTTGTTTCACAAGGGTTAACTGCTATCTTTTCTGTGCCGATCTCCCTAGCCATAAAGCACGGATAAAAATTCATCAATATTGTGAAGCTAATTACATGTTCCAGCCTTAATGATTTTATAATTCCGTGATTTACAGAACCCCATGAACTCTTCCTTGAGCACCACAGATGTTCAAATCTGCGTAAAATACATTGAGCTTTTTTCATTCAATTGGCAGCATTCTTTCAGATTGTCCTGCTTTGGCCTCAAAGGGCTTCAACTGAGCTGTGGCAAGGACTTGTCACACAGAACATCTGGAGATGAAATAACATCCATGATGTACTTTTTCAGCTCTTGGCTGAACAAGCTCTACAAATGGCAGGCTTCATCCATGGGGTGAGAGCTACCAGCTTCCAAGGATACAAGTGTGACTTGGAGAAAACTGGTTTCACCCCTAGAAAAACCCTGGTTTAGGTATTATAGATTTATAAAGCACCGCATTTTCTGTTATATATAACATAATGCTACATGTGATAATCAGATAAGGCCACAACATTTCCTCACACATGCCCTCCTGTATGGGATTGAAAAATCAGATCCATCATGATTGAAATTTAACATTTTCCATTGCCAGCAGAATCAGTTTTTCTTGGTGACAATAATAGCACAGAAGAATATTCTCGGTCCTTTTGGCACAGAAAATCCTGCCCACGTTGCATATGATGCAAAGACAATGAGAGAATATATCCAAACGCCTCTCCAACATTTCTTTTTGCAGAGTACCCAAAAGTGTGAGTAGCTATGCTGTCTCCTCACAGCTGTCTTGGAAAAAAAGGAAAAGTTTGAAAAAAATGGCATGTAAATACTTAGTGAGGTTAGTAAAAATAGTACAATCTGTGATTGCTACCCTTGTCAAAACTTCAAAGGGAAAATGTACTCCTTATTTCATTTTTTCTGGTATGGCTATTTAAAACTGCCTGATTGTTTATCAAGATGTATCTAACAAGTCTTTTCATAGCTGTGTGACTCCTTTGCCACAGAGCCACATTTATCATGCCACTTTTTGTATTTTGCATTTTTAACATTTTGTTTGCATTACTCTTGCACTAAATGAAGAAAAATGTTTGTTCCCTTTGGGAGGTACCATCTGGTTTGCGTTTAGTGATGAGGAGGAGAAGAAATGATCTCCAGTAGGGAAGCAATTCAGAGTGCCAGGCTGGAAGAGGTCTGTCCATGCAAAACCACCGCACCGGCCCCATCACATCACCCAAACACAGCTCACACGTGGCAAAGGAGCACGGAGGGCTTCGCATTCCCGCTCCTGCTAGCCTGGCTCTGGAAAGCCGTCAATCTCTTCTGCCCTCTGGTGTGCTTTGTCAAACAGTGCAGCAACCGATTCACCAGCACAGGATGTCTCCTAAAAGCATCGGCAGATGTGCAGTAAGTTATATTGCTTCTGGCAGAGCTCAGAGAAGGCAAGCCCTTGCTGAAATCAAAATGCCACCAGGTTAACAGAGAATCTGGAATCGACACTAAAGACCTTTCGAAAGTAATGCCAATGTTGTCTGTCGGTAGGGTAGAACAAGAGTCACACCTACTGGAATCACTGTCGCCTGACTGGAAGCTTGGCCATTTCGGTGGGCTTGCTTCCCCAGTGGGCTTGTGCCATCCTTACCATCAGTGCTGGTGGAAGTTGTATGTGCACAGCACAGCTGAAAACTCTTTCACTTTTTTGTGTTTTCTCTGACTTAAGAATGTTCTAAATATTTTTTTTTCTGCAAGTATTTAATAGGAAATTCTGTTCTTGTAATTCAGTAGAGCTGACTTTTTAAAAAACAGTCAAATACTCCAGAGAGGATGTATTTCCCTCTGTTTGTACAATAACTCCTATGATTCTCCCGTTCAGTTTATGGAATCCTTTTAGTTTCATCTCTGTATAATTCTAAGAACACCTTCTATATTCAGCGAGTACTACCATCTTTTAAAACTGGGATAAAATGAAAACTGCATTGCCTACATATTATAGCCATCCTTGCTAATAAGTGGATTTATTAATAGCATGAAAACTTTCATCCGGTAAGCTTAGTTACAGCACCAACAAAAGCATAGTTGCTGCAGTGCCAGTGGAGACCAGAAGTTGATTAAACCCATCTAAAATCAAACCCACCCTTTTATACTCGGGGGGATTTATTCATTTCCAGTAACTATAGAGAGGGCTTATAATGCTGTCCCAAGTGCATGTTACTCAGATAATCTTTAAATGGGATGAAACTGGAACTCGTATGTGGAACTGCCCAGCTCTTCTCAGCATGCCAGATAAGGAGCATCTGAAAAATTGTGCTCAGACACAATGCTGTGCAAAACATAGTCTGGCTTTCATAAGTGGCCTTTAAATTAAGTTTCTGTGGGAAGTCTGTAAACTTCAGGGACAAGAAACTGCTAGAAATGGGAATTCCTTTTTTTTTATCCTTGAATATTTTTCAATGTGCAGAGAAACCCAATAATTATGCTGTGCTATATTAACCAACACATATGCACTATTTCATGTGCCTTTAGTCTTCAAATGTCTTCCCCACAGTGCCCTAGCCTCCTGCCAATGTTTCCCTTCAGGCCACCAGCAGACCCTGCTTCCCAGGTTGGCACATTTCTCCTCAGCCCAGTGCCAAGAGTTTCGAGCCAGGTTGCAATTACCAGAAGAGCTGTTTTGAGCCCTTCAGCCTCCAAGTAATTCTGAGGTGAAGAAAGCATTTTAAAAGTGACAGGCTAAATAAACAATTTCAGTAAAACCAAGATTGTTCTCCTGGGCTTGTGTAGGCAGACCAGAATTAGCAAGCATTTTATTGTAGTGAATGCTGTTCTGGTGAATCAACACTACATGCTTTGCAAAAGGTTTGTAAAAATGATTAGCATTTTCAGCTGTTTCCATCTGGAGAGGTCCAGATGGAGGCTCATAAAGATCCCTCATAGTCCAAAAGTGCTGAGTATGAGGGAAAGATGAGATCTAACTATGAAGTTCAAATGGGCTGTACATGGTTTCAAGAAGCCCCAGGGTTTGGAGCCTGTTAAGACAGAAGAGTTCTTGGCTTATGTCTTGAAGCAGAGTTTGGGTGTATAGAGACCTTTAAGACAAAAATGGAGCTGTTTCACCTCTGGGGTTAGGCAGCACCTATGTTGTGGTTTACAGGAGGAAAAACATTACACTTTTGTAATTTAATTCTTGCTTAAACACAATTCAAGATATTAAATATTTCTTCTCATCCAATAAGTCACATACAACTTCGTCTAAAAGCAATCATAACATTCATAGAGTTAATGGAATTTCTCAACAGGATATAAAAATCCAACTGATTTTTTTTCTTCACAGAAACTTTGTGTTGTATTAACTGGTAGACAAAATTGTAAGACTCCAGCTCATTCCACCAAGGTCACATAGAGCAGGTCACTTTTGCATAGCCTTGGTGAGGAAACCTAGAATTAATATAATGAGGAGTGTGCAGTAACTGATTTGTATTGCTCAGCTGATAAGCTATGATTCACAACATTTTTTTTTAATATGGCCCATTTTCCCATAACATAACTCTTTAATAGATTACTCCTGAAAAAATGGTAAATAAATTGTAATTTTGGAGGAGATTTCCTCAGAGGACAAAGCAGTCTCACAAGGTAATACACCAAGATTGACATCTAACAATAAATGAACTTTCTGCTGCAAGCTCTTACCTCTCTCCATTAGGAAATACCAGGATAAATAGCTTAGATACCCAACTTTTAGGTAGCTGAGCCTAGGTAAGCTCAATGATACTTGGTATCATTCTGTAAATGCATCCACATATTTTTCTGTATAACAGGAACTGTGTAAGTATAATTGTGAGAGGTATTATTAGTACTAAGAACTAGAATAGATTTTTTTACAGCTGCCTACAAAAAATTAGCAGCTCACCCTTTCTGAAAAAGTATTCCCAAATGTTTTTGGAGTTCTGAGGGTTTCTCTTTCACAGCTTGGAAACTGGTCTTCTTGGCAGATGCTTCAATTTTCACTAGTCAAAGAGACACAGGGAATTCAGCAATCCTTCTCATTCTCAGCATCTGATAGTGATTCAGAATTTATACAGAATTATATTTTGGCTGTACCTTTGGCAGAGTTCCAGCAGTGTAACTGTAGGCTTCACAATTTTCCCTGAGTGGGCTTGCTGTGAACAGGCTTTGTGTCCCAGCTCCGCTGAGAAAATCTAAGAGGCAGAATAGGAAGGGAAGCAGTGGGCAGAGGTTTCTCCTCATGCAAGGCTATTTTGTCAGTACAAAATGATGCAAGTGGGAAACACTGTACTACCACCAACTTTCAGGAAACTCTGG
>QWTY01021549.1:0-11361 GCA_008033365.1 Pseudorectes ferrugineus
GTCCACCTTGGGTGTAGCCTTTGGCTGGCCCAGGGTGTACCTTTGAAGGCCTTTCAAATAAATATCCACCTTTATTCCCTTACTCCTGTCTAGTCTCTGTTTCTAGGTTGGCCTCTTTAGGCATCAGTCTGTGCAAATAAAGGCTGCCTGAAAGCAGCTGGAATGGAGTTTCCCTATGCTCCTTGCAGGTTCTCTCCTACTACTCCAGTTCCACTGGATTATCTTATGCATTGGATCTGCTTTCTCAGTAGCCTGCCTGTGCTGAACACCTCTTGGCAACTTGTAATTACTTAATAAAACACAATTTCTTTCTTGTTGCAATTGAGATTTGCATTTAATTCAAGTCTGAAGCCCAGTGCCCTCACAAACAGCATTTGGGAGGGTGACTGGGGAATGTCTACTGTCAGTAGAGTTCCAGGGTGGCACCCAAAAAATCCCTGCAATGTAACTTGGAACAAACATAATCATTTTTATGGATGCTTTGTTCTGACACTGTATTTACATCTCTCAGTGGTGAGACAGACTATCTTTGCTGCTTGTTGCTTTTGTGGCTCTTCTTTCCCCTCAATACTCTTCCATATTCTCTGCCTTCACAGGCACTCCACACTCATGGATCCCTTGAAAATCCTGTCCAGTGTCCTCTATCCTGGCTCCCTCAACCAGCCCTGACTCAGACCTTGAGTCTTTTCCAGGGACTGGCACACAGAAAAGGTAATTAAGGATGGGATTTAATAAGAAGGCAGGCCAGACTACATTCTGAAGGATCAGGGCCAGGGCCCAGCCAGGTGATCGTCCTGCCCGAACGCTTGCTGACATGCCTGATCCCTCCAGCCTCCTTCCTTGTCATCTTCCCATATTTGTTCCACCCTGATCCTTCCCTTCCTGTCTCTTTGGTCATTTCCTTAACCATCCTGTAGTAAGTTTTGTGCAGTACCCCAAGCTCCCTCAAATACCCCTTAAAATTCACACTAACCATGTTTTCTCCATCCTATCAGTTACAAAATTGAGGCAGATCCTCTCCAAAGCCAGAGTAGCTCCTTTAATGGCCCGTCAGTCAGTGCCTGGCAAGCTCTGGCTTCCCTTACTGTCTCTCTCATCACCTGCTCATTAATGGTTGTGTGCCTGTGTGTTTAAGTCACTGTTTTCCCCGTTATTTGTTACTTCTGTGATACGGAATAACCAAACAATTTACTGAAGCAGATGCTCTGCAGTTTCACACGTGCTCGTGGCAGCCCCCCAGGCAGGCGCTTGGCTGCGCTCTGAGGGATGATGTGGAGGCACCCACGCACCGGAGCTCCGCGGTGCTGCCGCTGCTGCACGTGCCTGGCAGGCGGCAGCTCTAAGGACGTGGAGATACAGGGAAGGGAATGCCTAAAAGCAGAAGGAGGAGGAGGAGGGGGAAGGGCGGGATGAAGGGGACAGGTTCAGGGAAGGAAGAGCAGGTTAAAGAGTCAAGCACACAGATGCATCAGCATTTTGCCAGCAATCTCGTACCCACAGAAACCTCCTCCCCTCCGGGCAGCTCTTGCTGGTTGGGGAAGTAGGATATGGTCCCAGCTCCTCGCTGCTGATGTTCTCCTGCCTTGGCAGGAGTGCCCAAATACCTCATCCAAGGGGGAGCTGTCCTGCTCGGGTGGGTAAGCTGCTGCCAGCTGCTCGGGGGATGGAGCAAAAAGCAGGGGGACTGGATATATGGCAGGTTCTTCATTTTTGCCCCAGGGTGTCTAGAGGATGTCTGCTGTGCTGTCCTGGGGAGCAGCCTCGTGCCAAGTACATGATGTTCCAGCCAGTGCTGGGATGTGAGCGAGGAGGAGCCAGCAGGTGGGCTGCGAGTGCGAGGAGATAAGTGCTAGGATGCTGTGCCTGGGGAGATGGGCTGAAGCCAGGCACACTACACACAGGGATGTGCTGGGCAGTGTTTCTGGAGAAAAGAGCATGGTGTCCCTGCAGATTGGCCTCTTTCCATGGCTCTGGTCTCCTGAAGCTACAGACAGTGGAGCTCTTGCTCTGTGGTGGTTACAACCTGCCAACTCCTATCCTAACCTCCCTGACAGATACATCTCCATCTTGTTCAGAAAGAACTTGAATCACAATCCAGAAGGACTCTTCTTCCCTCCTCTGACTCTTCAAGAAGGAGGAGGTCTGTGTACCAGAGCTGAAAGATCACTGTTTGGAGGAGATGCTAATTAAAAACATGAAATATCTCTTTGGTAGCCTATCACTCACAACTTTGGTCTCAGCAAATGAGAAAGATTACTACACTTGCAACTACAGAGATTTATTTAAAACATCAGCGGATTAATATTTTGTCAGACCAGAGCAATATTTCAACAGAGAAGATAGGTAGGTAGGTAGGTAGGTAGGTAGGTAGGTAGACAGATCTGAAGGATGAGTTCAGAAGAGATGTTTAGAGGAGATATTCATTGCTATAGAATGTATATTCCAAGCAAATTATTGAGAATGCAAGGCAACAGAAACAGAAGAAATATAAAAACTTCAGTATGTTATAGACATTAAGAAGACATTAAAATATCACCAGGAATGTTAACTTAGGAATAGCTTCTCTGTTATTTACAATTTTACCATTTACATCCCTCAGATGGGAAAAACATCACACCAAATGTTCATAATTCCTGCTTTACTACATCAGAACAAGGTAGTAGGATCCATCTATACCAGATGAAATAATTTACCATCTGTAGCTGAGGAGGATGTGAAACATCACCTGCTAAGTACAAACACTTTCAGTTCAGAAGTCTGTACACTCCCAGTCTTAACACCAGTAGCTCAGTACTCTCATTTCACTAATTTTAGATCTTAACAAACTTTGGAAAACTGGAGAGGTGCCAGAGGACTGATGGAGGGTCAACATGAACTAGTACTTAAAAGGGAATGATACTAGACTGGATAAACAGACTCTAATCAGGGATAAATTAATGAAGTGGCTACACTGGGACTCTGTCAGTAGAGGTTAATAAGTATTTTCCACTGTGCTTCACTGATCAGACACATCTTGTCTGATACAGACAAGGTGGATACAGAGATGCAAGACAGATACAGAGCAGGCAGAGGTTTTGTTTCTGGAACATTATTTTACTGGCTGAGGACTAACACAGTTTCCAAACACTGTCATTGGTCTCAGCCCAGAGTTACCTGACTATGAGCAGTGACTTGTGCTGTGCAAGACCCTGAGATGAGAGTTCACACCTCTCACTTGGGATGGAGCCCTCCACCCTCAGACTCCATGAAATCCGTAAACTTTAGTAAGATAACAGCTCCCTTGTGCAAATAGGATTTGCATGACTTGCTTTTCAATTCAGAGGCTGTAGCCACTGCAGGTTTTGAATTGCACATGCCCATGGAGAAGAAAAAAGCCTGCGGTTGGGGCAGTGCCAGCTGGAAACATTTCAGCACAAGAGGCAGCAGTCTGGATTTCAGGCAGATGTTTTAGTCAGCCTCTGGCTAGCCATTGTTTAATGGAGCGTGTTCTTCAGGAACACTGAGTTTTGGGAAGAGAGTCTCCTGGATGTGCTTGGCTGACAGGTAGCCTTGAGGTGGCTTGGGAAGATGGATGAGCCACAGACCCTCGCTGCCAGTGGGATGACCTCTCAAAGTGTGCTTGCCGTGGGCAGAGAAGGTTTTTCATTTCACCTCTCTGCAGACCATCACAAAATCCTGCATTTCAAGGCTGTGGTAGTGCCAAGGGGAGCACTTGCACATTATAAGGAAGGACAAATAGATGGATAATTTTCTTTTCTGTTCATCCCACTGTGGAAAGCTTAAATTCAGGAAAACCTGCAAAATCAGGATTTGGTACTGCTGCTCTGTGTCCTTTTGCCATTCAAAGTAGCTTTTTTCTTCTTGAAGATCAGTACCAATGCAGATTTCCCAGTGATGTTCCTGCCACCCTTGGTGGGGTGACAGGTGATGTCTGACTTGCAGATGCAGCACATGAAGGGCTGTTTTGCCATTCAGCTGGTAACAACCGGTGTCACACCGAGCTCTTTCCTCGGCTCTTCAAAGGGGTGTTTTGAAGCAGCCCCACAGCTGCTGCCCCACTTAATGTCTGCCACCAGTTCAGAGGAGCAGTTGGTAAACTGCTTATACATGTATCAGAACCCCAGGAGGGAAATTTGCATTATATATGCATACACATGCATATATTAATGAAACGTTTATCTTTTTGAAGATATTTTTTATCAAAAATAAAAAATATTGAGGACATTTTTCTCTAAATCTATCAAACACTGTGACTCTCAGCTGAGATTTCGGAGCAGGAAGGAGCAGATGGGAAAGCTTCTGCAATACATTAAGCAAGATAATGTAAAAGAGGGAGAATCCACAATCCTCATAAAACTCAAATGCTGAAAAACCCACAAGAGAATGAAGATTATAATGAATAATTCAGACAACACATCCTTGAATCAGAATGTTTCAGCTTCCTCATTTGCTCAGTCTCTCATCTGATCTCCAAGAGCTAAACATAAATGTGGAAAAAGTGAAATGAAATAGTTTTGCAGAACCGTTTGAAGCCCGCTGCCTGCATTCTGGAGCTCGGAGGGATGCCACGGGCTGAGGTTTGCACAAGATCTGTGAGCTCGTGCCTCCCTCTGCTGACTGCCTCCCCAGACCTCTCTCTCCTTGGCTGCAAATCATAAAAGGCCGTGGCTGTTTTTCCCCTCCCGTTGGGCTGATGTTCCTCCCCATGTCTGAAGCGATGACAGTAACGTCCAGGGAGCTGTTTGATACGGGCTGTTCACATCAGCCCCAGCCCCACGGTGCCAATGGGTGTCACTCCAGCAGTGCCGTGTTCTCTTTGGGGCATCTGCCCCAAGGGTCCCAGTGCCGCTCAGCTTCTCCATTAACACTGAATTAATGCATGAATCCTTGTTTAGGGGAAAACCTCTGAAAGCTGTAAGGCAGAGACTCAAGGAAAGTTACCATAAACTGAGAGATGCAGGCAGACACCTTTGGCTACATCACTAGATTACACCTGGGGTATACTGAAAATACTTCACTGAATTTTCTTTTTGTCTTTCTTGTTTGTTTGTTTGTTTGTTTTTAAGTATGAATATGTCTGTAACACCACTTGGTACCAGTTTTAAAATCTTTTGGTCCTTATAGGCAGCTACCAAGTAAAACTGACCGTGGGAACTGCAAAACTTAAAGATTTTTGATTCTCTTCTCCTTTCTTCTCTTCTTTTCTTTCTCTCAGCAGAGCATGTGCCCCCAGCAAAGGCAAGAAATATATAATCTTAGCATGGCAGGATTAACTGAAAAAAATCATGCCCCTTGCTCTGGGGAGAGGAGCATGCTGGCTGTCCTTGAGCTGGTTATCCCTTGGCAATCTGCCAGGGTTGGGTGACCCTTTCTCTAGAGGGAGTCAACCCCAACTCCTCTGGGATGATGGAGGGGGATCTCAGTGTTGTAAATGTCTTGTCCATTTATTCCTTTTCCAGAGTCTTTCCTCGGGTTGGGGGCTGACAGAGATGAGATTAAAGTCTATTCTAACAAACCAAGTTTGTTAGTCAGGTTTCCTTTGGACTTGAAAACACAGATGGAAACAGCTCCTGGGTGCTCCAGGAATTTTGTGTTGTGGAAGCTTTGTTAGAAAGCTCTGAGGAAACTGGTATCCTTTCAAAATAAAGTGTGCCAAGTAGAATAGCCCAAGGGCCATCGTGCTGGGAGCTGAGGGCTGATTTAATAGTGCAAAAACCAATTACCGGGCTGTAATCAGTAACGGCTGTGTCGGGAAGCTGAAATCGCTACGGGAAAGGAGGCAGGAGAGCAGGGTCTGCTCTTGCTGGAGCTGAGACTAAGATAAATTGCAGCAGAAAGCCCCTGCTACCAAAGAATTATGGAATAAATTGATGCATTAGAAGCCTCAGCACATTAGATCACTTGAAAGAACACGCAGAGCATCAGGGAGCCAGGTTGGTGAGGGGCTGATGGCAGCACTGCCTGCCCAGATGAGTTACTGACCTCCACCCTGGGACTCCAACAGCCAGCTGGTGAGTTACAGAGGCAGCAGCATCAGTGACAGTGATATATAATTAGCCTTGGGATATATCAAGATTTTCATATATGTGCTGAATTAAACCTTCACCCAGAGTGCAGGGAAAAACACATGATGACTTTTAATATAAATAAAATATTAGACAGGAGAAAGCATATATTCTTTTATAGTCTGTGGTGCTGATGTTCTGAAGAGACTCCAAAGCTCTCCGCAATTTATGGGCCAAATCTTTTTCTTGGAAGTAATGCCAGGAATATTTTTGAGAAAGGAGAGCTAAAGCTCAGCATGTAAACCTTAGAACTGCTCTAACAGATGCAGCCAGCTGCAATAAATGTAAAACACACTAAATAAGACCAAGGGAGTTGTGTCCAACCTGAGCAGCACAAACCTTTCCAATGTTAAACCACCTGAGATTTCCTTTAATATTACTTCCTCCAGTAAACAGCAGGTTGTTTTTTATTTCAGACCTGAGAAGCATAGGTAGTTTTCACTGAAGATTGATATACTTACTTTGAATTGTAGAAAGAAGTGAATCTGTTGGGTCTGTTACGTTAATGGTTCAATCAGACTCACTCAACAAATTAGAGCTGCTGTCTACTAAGTGATCACATCACCCACGAAGCACTTTGATGCACAAGTGAGTGGTCCAGGTGGGAGAGATGTAGATTGGTTAAGTGGAGAAGATGTGTAGCACTTAAAAAACAAGATACTACAACAAAGCATGGGCTGAAAAAAATTCCCCTGTTCCAATATTCACTGATTATTGATTCATTGTTTATTATGTGCAAGTAACAATTTGTGGTTTTCAGCAAGTTTTGCCTGTGTTTTGCATTTGTTCTCAGTTATTCAACAGATGTTGGAAGAAGGTTATGTCCCTTTGTCCCACTGAGCCACAACTCCAAGTATAAATGCAATATGTGATGCAGGGCACTCCCACAGCTGCTTCCCTCCAGCCACCCCTGTGCCCCACCCAGACCCCACAACTCCCTTGGTATTTAATCTGGGCACAGCTGGAGCCTGCTCAGGAATATAATTAATATACAAGTGCTGCAAAATGAGCATAGAACCGACCATTCTGTAGGTCAAGAGCACTTGTGTGTCAGGAAGCCACATCCTTCACACCACGGGATTGTTGTTCTCCAAGTGGCTCAAGAGGACATGAAGAGTCTCTCCACTGGGTCCTGGAGACCCTTCTTCCCCAACACTTAGCCTGGGTACAACTGCTGGAGGGTTACAGGAGGCCTTTGTGCCTTCCCACCCAGTACTTCAGCTCAGGACATGGTCAAGCTCGTCGAAACTGTGATAATTTTCTGGCCTCGCTTGAATTCAATCCTTTTCACCTTTGAAGCGGCGGCGCTTTGGTCTCCGAGCGTGTTGAGCGCAGAGGCTGAGAGGAGATCGAGTGCTCCGGAGCCCCGTGGGCACAGCACGGCCCCAGGTCAAGCGGCCCCGGCAGCACTTGTGACCTTGTACGACAGAAATGTTTCGCAAGAGAAGCGGCTGATTTCACTGGGCTCTTGCTCAAGAGCAGGGGAGCTCCTACGAGCCGTGACCAGTGGCCTGTGGGGGGACCTTGGATGATGGGGGCTGACGGGAACTGGAGCCACCAACAGAACAACTGTTCTGACAGTTCATATCTGCAGCTGGTGTTCTTCTTTCTGATCTTTTCACCTACAGACCTGGCCTGTAAATATTTTCTATGCAGCAAGAAAGAAATGGCCGTGCTATTTCTGCTAAATCACAATGATATTTAGGGAAGTTTGTCTTTCAGGGCAAAAAGGCCCCTGGAAATCCTGGAGAGGTGCATGGCAGGGAGAGCAGGGTCAGGGGGAAACCACAGAGCTCGTTTGAACAAAAAACTTAAAATCTGTCCTGGAAGCCATGACATTTAATGCATCTTAATTGGTTTATTTTCATCCTCAAATGCACTTGGAGAAAGGTTGTATCCATGATGGTCTGGGGGATATCCAAGAGGAGAGCTGTTTTCTGACAACAAGTGATGTAGTTAGAAAAAATGAAATTAATTAAAAAGTAAAAAAGCCCCAAACCAATAAAAATAAATGTAAATAAAAAATAAAATAAATAAAAATATTAATTGAAAATATAATTAGAAAATTAAAAGAAATAAAAATAAATAAAAAACCCCAATAAAATTAATGCCCCCAGGCTTTCTCACATGCAAATCCATCTTCAACTCCAAAGCAGCAGCAGCAGCAGCAAGCTTTATCCTAAGCAGGAACAGTATGTGGGAAAACTTTGGCTAAGGAATGTATACATCAAAAGTGTTTCACTGCCACCAATCCCACCACCAGGAATAATCCCTCTCTTTCATCTAGTTTAGATGGGTAACTCATGCAGGGGACTGGGAAGAGCACATGTAAATTCATTTTTCAGCTCTAGCAGCATCAGATGTTTAAAAATAAATAAATAAATAAGCCCCTCCAATAAAATAAAGTCAAGTAGAATAAAGCAAAAATAAAATACAAAATAAGAAAAATACAACACTATAAAATAAAGGTCAGGTCGGGTATCAGGAAAAGGTTTTTCACGCAGAGGGTGGCTGGCACTGGAACAGGCTGCCCAGGGCAGCGCTCACAGCACTAAGCCTGACAGAGTTCAAGGGTTTGGGCAACACTCTCAGGCACAGGGTGGGATTTGTGGGGTGTCCTGCGCAGGGCCAGGAGTTGGATGGGTGTTACTTGTGGGTCCCTTCCAACTCAGGATATTCTGCTTCTATGATTCTATGAGAGTAAAACACGATAAAGGAAAATAAAATAAAAAAACATAATAAGAGTAATAAAATAAAACTTAAAACAAGAAAAATCAAATCGAATCAAAACCAAATCAAATCAAACTCCTTTCTCCGAGCTGCCATACCATCATCCATAATGAGATTTGCACAAATACCGCAACTTTGTTGAGCAACAACTCGGCTCGGTCAGCGGCGGCGCGGGCCCCTCCCCTCCCCTCCCCGCGAAGGGCGCGCCGGCGGCTCCGCACCCGCGCAGCTCCCGCGGGGCCGCTCCCGCCCCGCCCCTCCCCTCCCGGTGCCACCCGCGGGGGCGGGGCCGGCGCGCGGCGGGGCGGGGCGGGGGGGCGGGGGGGAGGCGCAGCATGAGCGGGCGCCCCCCCGCGGCCGCCGGCGCAGCGCCCCCGCGCCATGGAGGGATTCCCCGTCCGCGGGTGCGGCGCCGGCGGCGCGGACAACCGGCCGCTCTTCGGGGAGACCTCGGCCAGGGTAAGGGACGGCGCTGCGCCGCACCGGCGGCCACCCCCGGCACCCCCCTCCCCCAAAGCAACCCCTCGCCAAAGCAAACCGCAGCGGAGAAAATGCAGCAGAAAGTCCCGTAGCCCCCCCCGCCCCACTCTCCCGGCGTAAATGCCCCCCGGTAATGAGGAACCTCCTCCCCGGCCACCCCGGAGAGCCGCAGCTCCCCACCCGCTGCCCCCGGGCTCGGCACGGAGCGCCGCAGGCAGCCGAGCGGCCGGCCCGAGCGAGGAACCTGCCCGAATCCTGCAAACAAATAAAAAACCCCTATGAGGTAAGAAAGAATCCTCAGTCCCCCCCAAAGCAGCATCAAAAATCAGAAAGGCTGCACCCCAGTGGAAAAATATAAAAGTCGCCCCCCCAAATTCCAGAAGAAGGAAAAGCTTCAAATTGGCGTAATTATTAAAAAAACCCCTGAAATAAAACAAAAACAACCCTCTCCCGATTAGTGCCCCAAACCAAAAATAATCCATCAAGACCAGCCCCAAATGAAAAAAAACCAAACCATATCCCCAGAACTAACCCCCTCCCAGCAAGACCCCCTCCCCAAAGAAAAAACTCACAAAACATTCCCCTCCTCCCCCAAGGAAATCAACTTTCAAATAATCCCCCCCAAACCAACATCTCCCCAAAACCGTGTCGAGGAGTTGGGGCTCGGGGTCCCAGGGTCGGGGGGACCCCCGGAGTGGGGCTGGGAAGGGGTTTGGGCGCGGGCAGGGGGTCACACAGCCACTGTGTCCCGTCCGGGGGTGCCCTGCAGCCCCCCAAGGCGGGGCTTTGGGGCTGCAGCACCCCAGGCTGCCTCTCACCCGGTTTGGGGGGTCCTTGCTGGGGATGGGGATGGGGGCCGCGTTTGGTGCCCTCCTGGGAACTGATTTTTCTCCTGGCATGGAGGAGCCGGCGGTGGCTCTCCTTGGCTGACGTGTGGCAGCCGCGGCTCCTCAGGTGTCAATCCCCGTAAGCCGCTCAGCTCTCGGCACTGCTGCGGGTCCGCGCTGTTCGGGGGGCTGTGCTGGGGAGGGGGCTCCTGCGGCTGCCCGGCATCGGGGTCCTTCGGGAATCACGATACCTGGAGATGGCACACCAGCGGTTTGTGACTTGGGGTTGTCCCCTGTTAGGAGGGGTTACCCACACTTGTGTGTGTTTGGGGGGTGCAGGCTGAAACTGCGTGAGATTATTCACAATCACCGCCCTCCCTGCGAGTACTCGGAACTGCTGCTACAATGATAATGTTTAATGAAAACGTAAAATAATACCAACCGGATTTTTGGGGAAAAATAGAATGATGTGGCATAGGAGGAAAGGCAGGACCCCAGGAAGATGAACTGAGGGGGGACAGGTGTCCGGCACCAGCAGTTGGTGGCCCTGATGGGGAGCACTGGAGGCAAGGGTGCCTTTGTGGAGCAGTGCTCTGCACTCGGGTCCTGTTTGCCAGTCCTTGGTCAGGGATTTTGGGAAGCCCCCAGCAATGAGGGAGCTTCTGGGGACCAGGATGTGCCATCGGAGCTGGATGGCAGTCCTGGCAGGTAACCCCCAAACTTTTCAGCCCAGGTTAAGCCTTCAATCCCTGATCCCAATCTTTTTGCAGCTACGCCTCTGCTCGCAAAGGAGAGCGATAAATAATAAACATGGGATGCTAATTTCAGTTCCTGGGCTCTAAGGGGGATCCAGCGTCCTGCACTTCACCCCCAGCCTGTCTACTGTGGCTTTTATGGAACCTGTCATTTGGGCCGAGCAGCAGCCAATGGTCTCTCGCTGCTGTACCCGTGTCCGACAGACAAGGGATCACTGTGCTGGCCCGGGGTCGTTTCCTCCCTGATTCACTGGGGTTGCTTAGAAACAGACGCTGGTGAGGTCCCGAGCTGGAATGTTCTGTGTCAGAAATGGAGAAGCTAAACTTTGCCTTTAAATGGGAGCAGGTCTGCCGGGAGAAGTGTGTCTGCCCACGCCCAGCGCTGCTTTTGGGTCTCTGCAGGTGATGGCTGATACTGGCAAACCGGGAGCCTCTGCTCGGGCTGCGGCCACAGGGAGGGGCAGGGGCAGTGCTTGTGCCCCAGGAAGCCCTGCACCCAAAATT
>QWTY01021549.1:11376-26875 GCA_008033365.1 Pseudorectes ferrugineus
CTCCTGGTCTCCAAGCTGGTGACTTTGAGGGTAAAGCCACTCTGTGGGGATGGCAGAGCTGGGCGGCAGCATTGGCCTCCTTGCCCTGCCGTGGTCCAGCTGCTCTGCCAAGCTCGCTCTCCCAAGCGACTGCTGAGCAGAGACTGGGGCAAGATGGTACCAAAGGGGTCCCTGGTGGGAAGAGGGAGTGCAGCAGCATGGTGCTGATGAGTGCCAGGCCCTGTGGATTCAGCTGTGGTTTCCAGGGATGCAGCGCTGGCAGTGAGTGGGTATGAGACAACGCAAAGGCACAGCTGTACAGTGGCAAAGAGGGGACAGAGTGTCACAGGTGCAGCACTTCTTGGGAAAGAAGTTGAAAGCTGGGTTCCTCCATGGTGGGAGCATTTACATATGAGTGGGTGGGAGTTAATTGCTATGGGTTGGAAGCAGAAAGCAACAGAGAGACTGAGCAGCTCGGGATGGGAATGATGAGCCTTCGAGGACGCACCAGGAAGTCCCCATGTCTTGTAGCAGGCGGGTGGCCAGCATGGCCCTGAGCACAGCCTGTATTGCCTGCAATTCCACAAGGCTGGGTCTGGCACTGCATTCAGGTATCCCCTACGGCTGCAGTGGGCTGCAAGGGCTGCTGACCATCTGGACTTGCTGATGTAAGGCATAAAAATGGCCTTTCCGTCACTCCTGCAGAGATGGCACCAGGTACCCGTGCTCCAGGGGACCGGCCCGTTCCCTTGTCCTGGCCAAGCCTGTGCCGGGATCCCTGTGGGCTCAGCTCACATGCCGCTAACTTGGAGGATTCAAGGATGGAATGGGGCAAAGACCAAAGCTGCCACTCTGTCAAAGCCTGTGAAGGGGGTGCATCAAAGCCTGTGAAGGGGGTGCAGTGGTGCTGATATATTCTCAGTCCTGCCTCAGTTTCCCTGCTGCTCCAAGTAACCTTGACCCAGATCCCAAAGAATCTTGGATTGTGCCCTCCTGCTTTGCAAGGATTTGACGCTTCCTGACCTTATGTCCCTTTCCCAGAGGCAGATGGAGGGAGACCTCTGCACTGCAGAAGCTCCCTGGGAGAAGCCTGATGCCTCCAGCCCCTGCAACACCCTCCCCAGGGTAGGAGGAGAGGGCAGAAACCCTCCTGTTTCAAAATGCAGCTTGTGCAACAGTGAAACATGGAATTCATCTCCTGTCTGGCCAACAGCTCACTACATCTCGGCAGCTGGCTGGCTGAGTGGGGACCCCCATGGAGGCACTGCTGGGCTGTATCAGAAGTTAGTGTGTGTGTGCCAGTACTCTGTGCTGGTCCAGGTGACCTCAAGCAGCTGCAGGCTCTCTGTTTTGGTGTGCCTGCTGGGTTTTTTTGTCTTTTTACTCTAGCAGCTATTACAATACATAGTGATGCTGGAGAAAAACCCTTCCTGAATCAGCTGTGCTGGTCATAAGAGCCAGCTGTGCTGGCTGGGTGACATGTAGGACACAAGGCTCACCACAGCCAGTTTCCATGTGCCCGGTGTCCAGGAGTGTCTGCCCGGGCTGCACTGTGCACTCAGACACGCTGTGGAGGTGAAAGGATCCATCAGCCCCAATCCCTTTAGCCGTCTCGGCCTCTGCTTGAGTATTTTTAACCTTTTTGCTGTGCTAAGCTGCCTGGGGCTGAAGTGTCAGCGGGCACTGGGGAATACAGCCTCTCACTGCTTTGCCAAGCCTGGGATTTCAGGATCAGTGTCTCTAATCCCCAGATCCTGAAATACCTTCTTCGGCCGGCAGCGCATTTGGAAAATTTGAGTGACTGCAGGTTTAAGCACGGGGAAGGGGATGCCTTGGCCGCAGGGACTGGATGCCACGTGCTCCACTGCCAGCATCCGTACCTGATCCGGCTGTTGCTGGGAAGTCCATCACTCAGCTGTGTGAGATGAGAGGTCCCTGTGCTGGGGGACGCTCTCCCACACTGAAACAGTCAGAGAGAAATGCTCCATGGTCACTGCCAAGTCTGACCCCCTTGTCTTCTCCTGCCAGTCCAGTCTGTCCTTGCACAGTGGGTCTCTAGTTAATTAGGAGAAGCACAGTCATGGCTGAGTTTTTGGATGGTGACTGACTGTGTGTCCATCCCTCCAAGCTCTCTGCAGAGCTGGCTGTGACTGTGCTCACCAGGTGAGCTCTGCAGGTTGGTGACCCACTGCTGCTCTGCAGCTGGCTCCCTGGCATTCCCTGCGATCTCTGCTGTTGGAAACCCATCTCCTCATGGCACAAGGAATCCAGTTGCTCACCTCTTGCCACCCTGAATGGAGGTGCTGAGCCTGAATGCAAACTCTGGTCCCCCTCTGTAACACTGCCTTGGTGGGCTCAGCCAGGTCTGCAGGGCAAGGGCAGAGCAAAACTGCCGTCCTCTCCTGGTCTTGGAGTGGCTTTTGGGGTAAGGACCCTTCCATGTCCTGCCTAAATTAAAGTTAGCTTTGAGTTCTTTAATTTATTTTAGGTGAGGAGGAGGAGTCCAGCTGAGCTGTCACGATATGCTCTCCTGGAGCATTTCATGCCTGCATTTCTCAAGTTGCTTCTCTTATTTGCCTGGAGTTACTTCTCTTGTCTCCATTTTTGGGGTCAGTGGTGGGTATCTCGTAGTTGGCTCCCAGAGGCTGCTGTTGTATTTCCAGCTTGGTGTGCGGAAATGCCGGTGAGGAGAAGGGGTTTGTGCCTGGCTGGCGAGGACCTTGCACAGGGGATGTTGGTGACAATTTCCTGTGGGGGGGTCACTTCCCAGTGCTGCAGTCACCACTGTGCCCCCATGGCTTGGGGCCTCTGAGCTACAGGAGCATCAATGGTCTCGTTTTACAAAGAGGAGTTGGGGACTAATAAAAGAGGTTTCAAAGAGTGCTTGCTGTGGCCCTATCCCTTGGGGATGAACACAACCAGGGCACAGCATCCGCCTGTTCCTGAACCACCTGAACGTGAGCTCCACAAAGCCTTAGGTCAGGGCTGGTGATGTCCCACAAAAGCGTAATTTGCTGCTCTCTGCTTTCTTCTTGTGCCCTGCTGCTGCCATGTGTTACTTCTTCATGACCTGGGACTTCTCCCTGTACAAATCCAGACTCTAGGAGGGAAGAAAGGTGCAAGAGCAGGTGGAAGGAAGCCTGTATTGACCTGCCAGCTGGCTGCGATGTCTTGGGCAAAATGCTTTCACTGCACAAACTCTTTTCTCACTTTACTTTCACCATACTTAATGACTCTCAGTACAATTAATTGAAGTTTGTGCAGTTTTCTCTCTGCACAGCTTTCCTGCTGTAGCTGTTCTTTTAGCCTTTGAGTTGTCAGCCATCTGGGGTGTTACACCTGGCTGGGTGCAGCCCAGTCCAACTGTAGTGATACATGTTTATACTCAGAGCAGCACCAGGGAGAAGGCAGTGTGCTGGCAGGGATGGGAATGTTCTCCTTTTCCTTTGTTTTTTACTCCAGAAGGTGCATCAGTACAGGGTCTTGCTCTGGGTGCTCCTCTGAGCCCGTGGTCACACAGCCCAGTGTCACAGCCAGTCCCTGCCCTGATGCCACTGGGATGGGACTGCGATGCTGGCACTGAGGGATCTCTCTTCCCAGGTGCAAAAAGATTGTGTCCTCCCAGTCAGTTGTTTTGTAGTGATGAGGAGCAGCACAAAGAAGTGTGGGGGGATACCTGTCCGTCCAAGCAGAGCCACTGTGTTGTATGTTCAGATCTGCTGGTGTTAGGGTGGAACGTTTGGGGTGTGGGCAATGCTTCACCTCCTTGCCAGCAGCCCACAAATTCCCACCTAAGACTCTATCAATCTATTAATTCTCAGGCAGTGAGGCTAAAAAAAGCTTTTCCTGACAACCTCCATCTGTGCGCTCCCACTTTAAAAAAAAGATTTCAAAATAATTTGCACAACTGTAATCAATTTGGATGTAGCAGAGAAGCCATTTGCAAATGAGCAAACCTACTGCACGAGGCCTTGACCAATACAACCTCCCTGGGGTCTGTGGAGGGAGGGAAACCTTCCTGTGTGGCAGAGCTGACCAGGGATGACACCTTGATGGTGTGCTGGGGATAATGTGGATCCTGGCTGATGCTCTCAGTGTTGTTGGTTAATGGTCTGTTTTATATGGTTTGGGATTTTTTTTGTTGTTGGTTTTTTTGGTACACAAAAAACTCTTTATCTTTTCTTCAGGACAGAATCATCAATCTAGTCGTTGGTGGCTTAACAACCTTGCTGCTTGTAGTAAGTATCTCCCATCCCACCCCATGTTGCACCTTTAGGTGACGGGAAAAAAACAGAATTCCTCCCCAAAAACGGGTGGTGAAACTTCCAGTGACCAAACAGGCTCTAATTTAGGGCAGGCAGTCATTTTGGGACATACCTATCTTTTGAAACTCTCTGACAACAGGAGGGGAATACCTTTCTTCATGCCATCTTTTAAGAGCTGCAATAAAATCTTTGAAGTTCTCTGGTAGATTGTCCATCCTGGCTGAATGTGAGGCTGGGTGAGACAACAAAGCATTCATGTGCCAGGAGAGCGTGTTTGCTTCTATTCCCTTCTATTTATGATTTATTGTCCTCTATTTATGGCTTATACAAGTCTTTCCAAAGTTTGTCCCTTTGTGTTGAGCTGTGCTTTCCCCAAGCTTTAAAGACAAACCCAACGCCATCGCGACTGGAGGCCATCACTTGGGTGGTCCACAGGGGGATTGTTGGAGAGCTGAGATGCAGGGAGGCCATGGGGACAGGTGAGGTGCCAGCTAGTGGAACACGTGGCTGAAGGGATGCTCCTACATGGGCAGTGTGCACCCCAGGCCTGATGGCTTCATGGCTACTTGGAGGGTGGTTTCTGGCAACGAGCCAGCATGGCAAAGCTTTCATTGTTTTTTTCCCACCCCTCTCAGTGTGCAGCTGTATCAAAGCAGTTTTCCTCCAGACTTGCACATTTTCCTTCAGCTCCTCAGGGTGGGAGTCAGAGAGCAGGGAGGGATGTGCAGAGCAGGATGCGAGCGCTGTGCTGCTGCAGCCCTTGGGCTGAGCCTCCTCTCGCTGCAGCTCTGGCGAGAGTGAAATCCTCATCTTTGTTTTCCTCCATACAGGTCACTCTAATCAGTGCTTTTGTCTTCCCGCAACTACCTCCAAAACCTGTGAATGTATTTTTTGCTTTCTGCATCTCCTTGTGTTGCATTTCTGCTGGCATTCTTGTAAGTACCGCCACCTTTGCCGTGCTTTTGAGTCGATGGCTCTGAATAAAATCTGCTTTACGTGGTGCTGCCTTCTTTTTTACACTCTCCTAGAAAAGCTTTCCTGCCTCCATAGCACAAGCTGACAATGAGGGAGTGGTAATGAGTTTTATATTTACTGCAGAGTAAGTGTGTGAACTGAGCCCATTCCTGCAGCCCAGCTGTGGTGCAAGACTTGTCACCTCTGTGGCACTGCCATCCATAGCTGCCAGTGGAGACACAGAGTAGGAAACCAGGGAGCAGAGCACTGAAATGGGAATGCAGAGATGGATTGTGCTGCAGAAGACACCTGAAGTGGGACAAGCCATGCACTTGCATTAGTCAGTGACCTTTCAAACACAGGGGATGAGTTACAGGGGTAGGAAGCTACAGCAAGTGGAAGATGTTCCTCTATTCAACAACTGCAGAATTCCAAGGGAGCTGGTCCCAAGCGCTGGCAAAGGGAACTGGCAGGTCTGAGTTCATAGAATCACAGAATGGTTTGGGTTGGAAGGGGCTGTCCAAGCTTATCTAGTCCAATCCCCCTTCCATGGGCAGGCACATCGGTGGCTCCTTCTTCTGCTGTAGTTTTTCATACTTGGAGCAGTCTTCTTCCTCCAGCTGTGACCTGAACAGCCCTGAACCCCTCACTGCTGGGGACACTGGGAAGTTGCTCTGCGTTGCCCACTCAGTCCCAGTTTCTGATCCTACAGCTGGTGGCCACGACTCTGCCCAGAACAGACTGTTAGTGCAAAGATGATGTTTGTCCTCATCAACCAGGGTGTAGCCAGCTTTGAGTGTTAAAACACCCCCAGCTAAGCCACCCACTCTCCCTCCCTCTTAGCAAAGCTGACCAGACAGCACATGTCCCCAGGGACAGTTTCACACACAGACACACACACACTCAGTCTCTCTGGCCAGAGGAAGCTCAGTTGTTTCACAGGAAGAAAAAAACCCCAAAACCAGACCTACAAATTGCCAGTTCAGTTACCACAGGAAGTTTCCTGAGAAGTACCTGGCTTTTTAAAATAACACAAACTCCTTTTCTCTTCTAGATCTACTGGTATCGACAAGGAGACCTGGAACCCAAATTCAGAAATCTAATTTACTACATATTGTTTTCTATTGTCATGTTATGTATATGTGCCAACCTGTACTTCCATGAAGTGGGTAAATGAAGGACATTGGGAATACCCAGCAATGATGCTACTGTGTCAGACTGCTTCCAGCTCAGCCCTCAGCTCTACTCGAGAGATTTAAGTGAGAACAATCAGCCTGAGAGGAAAGAAGTGGGTTGTGCAAGGATAAATCAGTACATGATTTTCATGTAAATGTATATGTAATGTCCCTCTTGTTGGGGAGAATTATTGCCATAAGACGTGACATTCTGCTTTTTTTTGAAGAGCTACTGTTGCGCTTAATGAACATTCCAGTTGTACTGATGTTTCAGAATGGCACAAGCTTTTTCATTTTGGAAAAAAAACTGCACTTTTTTTATTACTGTACAAATAAACTGCAGCATTGAAAGGATCTGTGGCAGTATAAATAAATGGCATCTTACAGTCAAGTAAGACAAATACTCTTTATTTTGTTGAAACTGAATATACAATTATTTCTGTTCCCTAGGCAACCATTTAAAACTACAACTTATTTTTCACATTAACAAAACCACAGACTGAAAAAGACCAACTCTTGATTATGAAGAGCTAATTACAGAAATAAATAAAATAATTTATACAAGTCTTTAGTTTCTATAGCTTTTTCTCTTGATTCCTAGCTAACAGGCTGCTGCTCAGCCTAGTGTCTGTTTCAAACAATGTAGGAATTAATTGGCCTCCTTTGCTTTGGAGGCCTATGTCCAAACTCTCACAGAGCTATTCCTCCAAGACTTTGCCACCTTCACACCACTCCCCATCTACTAACTTGCTGCAGGAATCACCTCTGGAGAGGTGGCTGGTAGTGTCAGGTAAACAGCGAGAGAGACAAACGTTCCAACCTACTCAGAACAATCTCGAAGAAATTCCAAGCTTGTGGGGGGAGGCCGGTGGGTCCCAGTAGCTTCCCTTTCTCATAGCCCTTCCCTTTTTATTCAGCTTGCTGTAGTGATGAGAAAAAAGAAAAAAAAAACCCAAAAAACAAGAAGAGAGTTTCCACAAGTGATCTTTCTGAGCTCTGTCCGTTGCCAGCAACGGACTCCTCAGAACAAGCAGACCAGGCAAGTCCCATAAGCTTCTGCCTTCTTCCTATGCCACAGACATACTAACGAGTCAGATGAGATGGGAATACACACCACTGCTTCATGATGCTGCCCATGCTCCCTGACGTCTTTGATGGAACTCACTCCTTCCTCAAATGTAACAGTCTCTTACTCCATGTATTACAAGAGTCAGTAAGTGCAGAAATCCTCATCCATTCTTCATGAAACCTGTGCAAACTAATACTTGCTGTGGCACTAAGAGGCTACAGTCCACAATCCTTGACTTCTGTCCAGTCTTCCACGTGTGCAGTTCAGCACATCAGTAACAAGTCAGATCAGAGCTGACTGGATGGATCTGAGCAGTGAGCACAGCAACAGAGGCTCTTCAGAACACTGGAACACTCCAGTGAGATGTGGCACCTTCAGGCCTCGGTTGGCAGCTCGGTCCCCCCTCCCAGATGAGGGAAACAGCCTGAGCAGAGAAAGTGCACTGTAGTCATTTCACACTGGAAGTTTCTGTTCAAAGAGACAGACTGTGACTGCTTTCTTTGGAAACGTGGCACAGGGTTGTAACTAATTTCACAATGCAAACATGGTCAATAGAAAATGGACACCATTGCTGCTTCTCAGTGACAGCTCACTAAATCCTCAACATCCTTTGAATCTTCCGAGTCAGGACTGCCCAACGATGAGCCAATAATGTGTGACCCATCTCCATGATGCTGTAGGATAGGATCTGTCAAGAGACAAAAAGCATTAGAACTATTGCTGTACCATTCTAACAAGATATAAAATACGAACTTAGGGGACAGGAAATGTAGTCTGGAATGCTAACCAATTATAAGCAATGTTGCTCAAACTACGCAGTTTGCAATTTCTAGTTTCACAGGATCACAGAAGAGCTGGGGTTGGAAGGGACCTCTGGAGATCCTCTAGTCCAACCCCTTGCTAAACGTGGTTCAGCTAGAGCACATTGCACAGGACCACATCCAGGTGGGTTTTGAGTATCCTTAGAGAAGGTTAAGTGATGACCAGTATAGATGGATATGGATGCAACAGTGTGACTCGCATTTGCATCCATCAGGTATTACACTATCAGTGCTGACCCTCTGATGGCTCTGCAGGGAGATCCTTCCTCTGAGGAGGAGTATTTGTACGGTTATTTAAAGTTTCACAGCACTGACATGTAAAATTAGTTAAGAGACAGCAAGGATCTGTGAAGTGTTGTCTGCAGAGACTCAAAAGCTCTATACACTGCTTTAATGAAAGGGACTGTCATACCTGTGAGAGTTGTCAAGGGCAAGACTGATTCACTGTCTATATCATCCGTTGCCTGGATAAAACCATGGGAAGAAGGAACAATAAGCACAGTCTCATCGTCTATTGTAGGTTGATCAACTTGTTCTTCTATTGTTGGGGAACCCAGGTCCTGCACAACACAGAACAGGCCATGAGAGTGCATTCCTGGTAGCATAAATGAAAACCTGCACTGTTCAGCCATACTTCACAGTAAGCAACACGCTCTGGATGAATTTTATCTCATTACATTGAAATGTCAGCACCTGAGATAGTTTATTTCAGCATTTACAGGACATGTTTCATGTTAGTGCAGGCATCCAAAAACAAGAGGAGAAGAATTTCACCCTGTTGAGCAATATCAAGGCAGGTGGAGAGGAAAAGAGACACTCCAAGGTGGTGATAAAACGTTCCCTTGCAAGTCAAATGTTTTGTCTGTGAAGAGGAATAATTAGGCTTTTCCACTGCTTGCTGTCTCGATGTTCTGAAACTAAAACATGACATAGTACTTACCTGCTCCACAAATACAACAGCTTTACCTTAAGCTTCACAACTCCTGTTGTCAAGTTTTAACTGACACTGAGCACAGAGCTCAAAAGACCCACTTTATTTGCTGTGCCTTGCTTGGCCTGTCACTGGCTGGAGGTTGGCTCCAGACTTTTTTTGCTGAACCTCATGATACCAGAAGATTGGCAACACAATGATTCCCTCCAGGTCCAAGTTGTCAATATCCTCACTCTCTTCCAGGCCTGCCATAACTGCTGCTGCTGCCTCTTCCCTGGCTCCTGTGGTACTGGAATGGCAGTAACACATCTGGCTGACTCAGTGTCACAGCACACTCCTGGTTCCACAAACACAGTGAAAAATCATCCTACACAGTACTGCCAGAACCAGCAGAGATATTTGGATTCCAGCTTTTGTGTGTAACGTGTAAGGTTTGTTCAAACTTCAGGAATTCCTGATGTAGAATGCAAGCAACTGTTGGTGACACAATGGAAGGTACCTGGATTTGTCACTGTTTTCAGAGGGAGCAGGAATTGTTCAGGAGAGGTTACAGCCCTCTATGTTTAAGAAAATCCTGATGTTCCTCCACCTTGGTTTCATTAGGAAAAATTGTTTCCCTACATAACTCCACAATGTTTTTGCAAAGGCAGCTGCCTGAAAACCCCTTCCCTGATGCTGCTGAAGAGGAGCTGACAACCTGTGCTGCAGCTCAGTGAACTGCACCAGGTCCCATCCACGAGGGCACTGTGTGCCTCACCTGCAGGAGCAGCTCTCTGCAGAGCACACAGCTCTGCCCACCAGCAGCACTGGGCTGCAAGGCCTGAAACTGGGAAGAGGAGGCGTGACAAACTAAAGAAGCCATTGTGGCAAATGGGCACCTTTCCCAGCCAGAAATAATAAAACCCTGCAGCATGACTGCCTGCCTCCCACTACCCACCCACAGTGACAATACAACCCTGGCAAGCTCATAAAAATAACACTGACTTAAAGAAAACAAAATTTAGGCATGTTTTTCTAGAGTAACTTTTTACTGAGAATTACTCACAGACAGTTCACTATTTCCTAGAATTTAAGTACACATGTCAAACTTGAATCTGACTAGAAGGGTAAGGCAAATTAGAATTACAAATTCAGTTTGTTTTTCTGTAAAGAAAAAAAGTTATTATAGTTTTATATCCTGCTAGCCATAAGCAATTTGTACAAAGTTAAAGAAGGAACTAGGTTAATATCAAAAGTTTATTAATTCTACCTCGAGAAGCTGAAGTTTTAAACTAAGAGTAGAAAGCTGATGGTCTGTGTCAAATGTTGAAAATCTTACCACAATTATGTCAACCATGGCACAGAAAGAGGAAAATGGAAGAATAATCCCCAGCTTCAGATATATTCAGGACTCAGAAGCTTCTGTAGTAGCAAACTTGAGATGTACAAATATTCTCCCTTTTGTAAGAGCATAATGGATATGCACTGTCTATTAGAAGCTTCTTCAAAGACAAAGCCAAAGCATATCAGTGATGGATTTTCAAGACTGACAAAGCAGAAATACAGCTACTGTAGAGCACAGTGTTTTAAAAAACAGGATGGGGTATTTCACTCTAACTCATCTCTTCCCACATTCAAACCTAATCAAACTTGTAAGGGAAGAGGTATTTTCTACCCACTAAAGAGTGTTATCTTCTTTTTAGCACCTCTGTTTTCTGTGACTTAGTCATTTTCGTAATTCCAACAACTGAAAGATGGAGGAACTCAGTATGAACAGTGAAAATACCTGTAATCATTTGGAAAAACTCATTTCTGCATCTCTGGTGTTGGAGATGAATAAATCTGAGGCCAGAGAGAGTAGTAGCTTAATGCTTCAAATTCCCATTTAACAGATACTTGACTGGAGCAGTATGTTTAACAGAAATCCTCCAAACTGGAAACTGTGGTACATGTTGAAGTATATTATTAGATTCATAAAGCAAAACCTAAATACTCTACCTCACTTCCTTTGCTCAATCTATCTATGGATGCAGGTGTGTTGGACAATTAACAGCCCAGTTTAAAGCAACAGCATCAAACAGGAATCACATGAAGGCAACTGTTCAGTGACACCAATGTTCTGGCTTTCCACTGTCACCATGCAGAAGTACCCTGAGTACTGAAATGACTCCACAGCTAGTGAGGTATTCAGTGCTCCAAATAAAATCACATATAAGCCTCAGTACCAAATCAAATGCTTTTACTTTCATACTCATAACATACTAGCAGAGCTCAAGGATAGAGGATCTCAACAAATACTTGTAGCACTGATACAGAATCACAGAATTGTTTGGATTGGAAGGGACCTTGAAGATCATCTAGTTCTACCTCCCTGCCCTGGGCAAGGACACCTTTTGCTAGACCAGGTTGCTCAAAGCCCCGTCCAATCTGGCCTTGAACACTTCCAGAGATGAGGCAGCCCACACCTTCTCAGGGCAACCTGTTCCAGTGCCTCACCACCCTCACAAGAAAGAATTTCCTCCTAATACCGCATCTAAACCTACACTCTTTCACTTTGAAGCCATTGCCCCTTGTTCTGTCACTATATGCTCTTATAAATTAGTCTCTCTCCATCTTTCTTGTAGGCTCCCTTCAAGTACCAATGTACATGAAATCACGGAGATATTTCAGACAAATAGCTTAACATAAAGGCCAAAGATGCAATGAAATCATTCTCTATGCAGAAAGGGGGAAAATATCAAGTATCATGCCCTCCCTTACCTCAGTAACGTACGTGCTGGGTAAATCAGAGTGAGAATCCTCATCCTGTTTCAGGCTGGCATCTGCAATCTCCTCCTCTGTTCTTACCATAACTCCATCCATCAGTTCTCTACTATTCCTGCTGCTAAATTTGGAAGCATCTTCGTTGTAGGCTGACTGCTCTTCGTCACTCAGCTTGGACTGATGGATATCATCTGGGAAAGTATTAGTTCCCAGGGTGTCTGGAGGATCTGTCAGGTCAGCTGACTGAATGTCTGAATCCACAGTCAGTCCTGTCTGGGTGACAGAGGAGGAGATGTCTTCAGCAGTAACGGTGCGGATTATGACACTTGGCGTGTGGCACTGCACTGTGACGTTGTCACTTGTGTTTAACAAATGCTCTGGCTGTGAGCAGCATTTGCAAAAAAGAGACAAATAAAACCCCAAAAAAGGTCAGAGACTTTCCTGTAACTATCTACAAATCTTTCAAGCAAATACAAGCAAAAAGATTCAAACTGCTAAGTGTAGTTTAGAGTTTTATATACACAGAATGTCAGCCCAGATCATCTGTTGACCTTTCCTGTTCCTAAATGATAACTTTGTAGACTGAATGTGGTCATCTGTTCTTAAATCACAAATAAAGGAAATATAAAATAATATGAAAGAGGCAACCATTCACGTGGGGATCACTGTAGATTCAAAAGGTCAGGGTTTTTTCCACTGAATTTTGCATCACTTTTGTGATTCAATCTCCAGTTTGCTTCCCCTTTGCTCCCTCTACCAAAAAGCAATACTTGTCACTACTATCGAAGTGTTGTGAACCATTATCTATTTCTGAGAGTAACTGAAAACATCACAAAACAACAAGATTTGGTTTTGCTAGGGACCAAGCCACTAAATGGAGACATCCTATTCAGAACTTGCTCACTAAGCTAAGTTTTGAAGCAACCTGAGGTTGCTTTTTAAAAACAATACACAAACCCCGAAAATCTTACTCTTCAGGATTTTAAGACAGGTAACATCGTTATGACTTAAGAACTGCTTTGCAAATTTAACATGCATGTGCAGGGCCCTGCATTACAATGTTCCCCTTCCCCCAGTGCCCAAAGCCCGGTGTTGTCCCCGCCCAGAGCGCTTACAGATAAGGCGTGAACGATGATCTGCTCGGGGGAGGCCGGAGCTGCCGCGGCCGTCAGGGTCATGGTGGGACTCGTTGTCAGTGTTAAAGGGAGGCCTTGGCTCGAGCTTGTCTGCAGTAAGTAGGTACCTGGTGTCCCAGTCGGCTGGAGGTGGAAAGACTACGAAGACAACACAGGTTTAATATGCAAACACACTGCCCAGGCCATACTGGAGCATTTTGATTTACATGAACCACCCTAACTGTAACTCCCCTGGAAAACCACCACACAAATCCAATCCAATCCAATCCCTTCTGCACTGACTGCTGTACTGCACTCAAAAACCAGAAAAAACTCATCTAGAGCCTTAGGCTGCCAAGGCAAGTATTAAGGGCAGGAGCCCAGCAGGTCTGCGTTATGCTGTACAGCTGCAGGTAAGAAAGGAACGAATTCAACTTACTTTTGCTTTGAGATGGAAGAGAAACTGCGCTATAAATTACAGGACAATGGGATTGAGACAATCCTTACTTGCTGGGAGCTTTCTCTGGCTCCTTTATGTCAGATTTCAACAATGAAAAAAATCCAAGCACAAAGGAAAACTTCATAGCACTAAAGCATTAAGGCAAATTTAAAGCATTTAACTGTAATTCACAGTTTACTCTGCAGTCCTAATGGATTACACTTTCAGAAATAAGTTTTAGAACTCTTAACTTCTTTCTACTTGAAAACTGTTTTTTTTTTTTGAAATGCACAGTTCTATAGTCTAAGAAGTAGCTGGGCTTAAAATAAAAAAACCCCACAGAACAAATACCAGTTACTTACTGGAAGAATCTCAAAGGTCTGTAGTGTTCCACTGTTCAGTGTTATTGTCTCAGAGTCAACAGCAGCAGCAGGGGAATCGGTTGAGGCTGCAAAAGGAAGGCAAAAAAAAAGAAAAGGAAAGTAGTAAACCAGAATGTTCAGCCCTGCAGAGAGCATAACATACTCTATAATTAATACATGGCAGGGTACTGTTAATTCCACTAAGAGGAAAAGAAAACTGGCTGCAGTCCTAATGACAAGGTTCTCTAATTGGTACCCAAGATACAATACTATTTAAAGAGAGCATTCTACAATCCAAAAGAGCAAAAGAAACTAAGTATGGGTTTAGCACACAGAGATAAAAGCAGACAAATAAAGTTTCTGAAGTGATCTAATTACTTTCTGTAATGAGATTTGCAAGAGGTTCTAATATAACGGTACCTTTGGTGTAATGATACGCTTTGGATCACGTACTGCTTGTTTTAAACTGGTGTCAGGCTTAATATTGTTGTGTTTCCCCACAGACTTCTTTTCTTTTTTGTATTTTTAATCTTTTCTGCCCTCCACAGTATGTCCACCCTGATGAAATATCAAATGCTTCACAAGATATTTGCCTATCCTATGTGTAATGACTGCAGTGTATAAAAGCTGTAAGTATTACTACAATTGTGTTAATTATTTATGCAGTTATCTCCATTAATTCTAAAAGTAGTGAAAAGAAGCACTGAAAACAGTTGATGTAGCAGGTTAAAATAACCACGTCCAAAACTTGTACTCAAAACTTTATAACCATAATTATGATTTCTACTTAGTCTTAAAAAACAAATCACAAGTTCCAGGAAGCTGAAACCAAATTAATACTCTCCCTGGGACTTTCCAGTAATTTCCTAAATACCAGAAGGGGAAAAGATCTACAAGATGATAACAGTGACACAAGCACTGGAAACTTTGCCATCTCAGACTCTGTGGCCACAAAATACAGTAATTTTGGTCTCTTAAGAAGATAAAAGCTCCATTTTTGAAGCTTTTATTGTTGTAGTGGCATGTTCAAGGTTTCCTGCTACAGATTTCCTGGTACTCAGTAGCAGAGAGCTGTAAAGTGTGGCCTGTCAGTCACCCCGCCAGCTATATTCATAAAACCTCAGGAATTGCCCCTTTGAAACCCTGAGCCTTCCACCAAATGCAGCTGAAAGTGGCTAATAGCTTCAGCTCTCATGGGACTGTGAAACACACAATACAAAATTCACTTCGATTACACAACCAGAAATTCTTTAGAAAAGCAGACTAAAATGGGGAAAAAGGCTTGTTAGGCAGACAGGGGCAGGTGAAGTCACAAAATAACCATTACAGGATTCAATTCAGACAGGATTAAAGGTTCCAGGATCCCAGTGCCTCTTGCCTGCTCATCAAAACCCATCAGCTTTGATCAAGCTTAGTCAAAGTCTGAGACGACTGACGTATTATGACAGATAAAAAGTTCTTGGCTTGGTGTCATGTGTCATTCTAATTAGAAAATGAACCACATAAAATGAAGATAGCACTTAACAAATAGATTAAGATGGGTTAATCTAATAAAATTATAAACAGAAAATTGTTTGCCAAATGCCTATTCAGTCATAGTCTGAAGAATCAGCTTGTAGCCTGATCAACTTAGCTCAGCTGGTCAGA
>QWTY01021549.1:35123-46446 GCA_008033365.1 Pseudorectes ferrugineus
TATATATTCTCAGTTTTTAGGGCTCAGCTCAAATATTCTCAGCTGCAAACCTACCACAAATACGACTTACGGGCATTTATCACCGTTAGTGTGTTCACCCCATGCCCATTTGCACCGAACTCTGACCCCAGTAATTTAAGGGGAAGAAAGCAGACACAGGCATCCTGCTAGTGAAGTACACAATCACAGACCGGGCACCAAGGAAGGCTGGAACTTGTATTCAGTGCTCACTAAGGAGAATTATTTCTACTGCTAGTGCAATTTTTTTCCACCATCTTCAACAAAGGTTTTATGGGTCCTCAATGTATAATCAGAGAAAGAGATTTAACCATGTAAAATGTCATGTCAGGATGCTCAAAATGGGCTATATTCAGTACAAAATTAAAAGCAATGTTACATTCAGTAGTACTTAAATCCTGTCTATGAATAAAATTTTTTTATGTATGTCAAATGGGTAATGACCATTTTTACAACAAACCAATCTGGAACACTTATTGTATATTCTGGGAAGTACTAAAGAAAGTTGGTTTCTAGCAGGAACTGCATCACCACACCAACAAGCAGGGAACATACTCTAAACATACCTTTAAATAACGCTCAATGTTACTCATCAAAATGTCAATTTCTTCCTTTGACCACATCCCTTGCTTCCACTTATGGCCTGAAAATAGAAATGACAAACTAATTACTGAAGTGAAGGCCAGAAAAACAGCAAGAACAGAAGTATCTGGAAACATGACCCATACTGCAATTAACAAAGAAAAGAGTAATTTTAGCTACTAAAAATGTAACTAGAATTAATTTTAAACAGATGTTATTTCTTAATTGACAGTAACCATCAACTAATATTTAAATAAAGTGAGTCAGACCCCTCTTCAAAAACATCCCATTTTTAAAAACAGAATATGAACTCCTCTATGCGCTGTCAAGTCACATTTTCAGACTTTCTCTTCAGCTGCAACTAGAAAATTTCTGTCTTTAACCTGACAGCTGAAATTTCCACGCACTCAAAATGATTCTAGAAGCTGGAACATAAAACGTGACTCAGAATATTACCTGAGGAATTGGCTACAACATGGGGTTCTCTTGCATGCCTTAACACTCCTGAACATGTGAGCAGTGCCACCTACTGTGAGTGCTTTTCATATAGGTAAATGCTCCACTTAGTCTTTTTTGACAAGCTGGTCCCCATCTCTCTCCTTTTTTTTTTGCATTGGGAGTAATTCTCAGAGGTCACAGTCAAGATAAAAACTTGTGGTGAGTCTTTTACTTTCCAAATAAAAGTGGCAAACCAATAGAAACAAACAATAACGTTTCCTCTCTGTCTATGCCTTTAGAAACTACAATGCCAGCTAAGCTTTAAAAGCAAACCCAACCAACTTTATTCAGAGGGAAAATTTCAAACCTGAAGTCTACCAATAAAACATTAAAACATTCCTCCTCTAAACTATCCTTTTTCCCCCTTATGGTCACACCATGCTTTTAATTAAGCTTATGCTGGTGTGACCCAGTTTACATACTGGTGTGTGCTGGCTATCTGCCCACCTCTGCTCAGAAAAATCAGGGTACTTCCTTCTCAGCCTGCTAATTACCAGAGCTGAGAGACAGAACACACCAAAGAGACTGTTTACTCAAATCCAATTATAATGAAAAGTACAGGCATTATTACTAATTCCATTGGAACTGGTGAGAGAGTACTCTTTCCCTGTGCCCCACAACTTCAATCTCTTCTTCCACAGCTACAGAGACAGAAAAATAATGTATTAGTGTAACTGTGATTCACACCTCTGTCCAAGCCTCTGAACTGACTTAATGGGACACTGCTACTCTTTACATGGAATAACCTTTAATACCAAACTATTTTAGGAAAGGACATTTATTCTGCGCTTCACATGTTTGCATATTCATAGTCAAGATTATCATAACCTGCCCACAGGTCTGGGAACAAAGCATTATCAGGTGGAGACTGCTATAAAATGATGAGCTCAGGCAACAAATGCCAAACCCTGAGCTACTGTAAAAGAAGACACATACTGGCATTCATCCACTGCTGATCTCTTGACAAACCACAGAGTTTACAAGAAAAGTTCAGCCAGTAGAGATTCTCAAATATTTTTCCTGGCATATTTTACTAGAAATATCTTCCTCAAGTTATTAATCCCTTAACTGGAATCACCAGATTTAGTGCCCTCCTTTGACTGGCTGACAATGCTGTGTCTCTTCCTAAAGGTTTCTAACAAAAAAGGGAGTTGCTTTGAACTGACTGAAAAAAAAAAATTATTTTTCCTCTAGAAAGTAAAAGTCGAAGTAAGAAAAACAGTAGAGAGGCTGAGGAAACTGGAGAGACAACACGTCTTCATTTGACACTAAGTTGTTTCTCTAGGTTTAGAAAGGCACTTCCCCTGGGGGGAGGAAAGAAAAAACAAAAGCTCTTAAGTTCAGCAACTACTACATGATTGCACAGCTATATTTGGAAAGGGAGGAATGCCCAGTGGGGTGGAAGTTTTAGGAGTAGTAGAGATTATTTCATCAGATTCTGGTCTGCAGGAGCCCTCTTCCTCTGAAGCAACTCTCCGTTAACCTGATCATGGATTGGTGTTTTCTCCTGGTTGTCCTCCCCTCTGCTGCAGCTTCTCACCCCCTGACCAGGCAAACACAACTCTCTGCCTCATCTGGACACACAGCACCCATAGCCCTTCCCTACTGTGGCCACTACTGTCACCACTGCAGGCATGGCCCACCTCCAAAAAGCCAGACCAGAGATTACTTTATGCAACTTGCAAAATGTTCTGAGACATTTGGAATAGCTTACCTTTTTACAGCATGAGAGAACTGCATTTGAAATATCCTACCTTTATTGGTTAGAGAATCCTTATCCTCTTTGGTTGTGAACCAGGCTTGACTAACAGCTGATACTTCTTCATTGCCCATTGGGGAGATTTCATCCAGCTGCTCATTCTGAAGAATCTTGAAGAGATGAGTATGAAATGATACAGTCAGATATTCAGTTGTTTGTATCACTTTGCAATTAACATGGAGACATAGTTTGAAGGCAAATTCATCATACACCTCATCATCTTGCTGACTGTTCAAAAGTGCCACGTTTTAGATACGGCATTGAAAGTATCACCTTTCTTAAAAAACCTGAGTAAGATGTATCTTAATATACAGATGTTGTGAGAATTAATTAGGTAACGTTCTTCATCTTGTTTAATGTACAGTAAGTAAGAAGAGTCTGACTGGCTGTGGAGGAAACAGGACTATGCCCAGCATCTCCAATCTAGAACTTTTAAACATGGTATACCCACAATGAAAACTGCATCTAACTGTTAAGACTGGTGACAAGACAAAGACTTTTAAGCCTGTTATAAAGCTTAACTTATAATCAAAGAATGACAGAAATAACAGATAAACTTGTCTTCTATGCAGATCACAACAGAGCACATAATTACCAGTGGAGGGTTACCTCTATTACTCTTTGCTGTATTGCTCTTTGGGCAGTAACTTAGACTACAAATAACCTCTCTCATACATAGAATTATTCAATTGCCCTTTTATAGAACAGCATTTTTACAAACAAGATCCATGCTCACATACATTCGTTTCAAAGAGTCTTACTCATTTAGTAAGCTTTTCTGATACTTGTTTCCCTTTTCATTTCAATTTAAATAAAAGCACACATCAAATAGGTAAATTTTGAAGTTTTACTGTACCTGAATCTGGGTAACAGTTCCTTCATTAATCTCATCTTCAGCTACCTCAGTGGTAGCAGTCATGGTCACCTCAAAGCTTTGATCATTTTCTGAAACTTTAGAATGGGTAAGTTAGCTGCATACTTTACTCCTGAAGCATTTTTTTACACATGCTGCAAGTTTCATAAACTGCTACCTTTGAACTGAAAATTTTGAAGAGCTTTATTTGGTATTTATTTGTTGACACAGTAAATTCACTAAAATGATTATCAACTGCTTCTCTTCATAAAATTTAAATATGGGTTTTGAAACCTTCAGTTTTACACTTGACTACAACTAATGTGAAACATAAACAAAATGTGTTTGATGCAAACATTTGAAACTGTATTAATACTTCCTTTCCAGCCCTCCAGTATTTTCCAGTTATTAAAGGACAACATTCAAATCTTCTGGCTGCATCTTTTTTCCCCAGTCCTCCTTCAACATGATACTGCCTTTACTTCTAAGGAGTTTCTACCAAATAAACAGCCACTCTAGATATTGCAAATTGGTATTTTAACTCGATCTCGTTTTATCTCCCTTTGGGAGATTATATTAAACCATCTAATATTCAATCAACTTCCTTAAGATTAATTCAGTATTCATCCTATCTTTTTTACATCAATCCCTTTTACATACACCTCAATATTACAAAACACTGAAATACTAACTATACTGTCTGATCATTAAAAAAACCTAATCTCTTAGCAGGTGGAGAGCATCTAGTTTGCTGTTCATTCACTTATCCTTCAATTTATTCAATGCACCTTATCTTATCTACTCTTATCTACTTTAAGGCAGGCTTATTTTGCCAGTACTGTATAAATACTAATTGCTGCAAAACTATCCAAGGCTGAGAGAAAAGATGATATCCAAGTATATTAATAAAATTTGGAAGAAAAAGAACCCCATGCAAAATATTCTACTGTGATTCAAAGAGTTCCCTTTTAACCTTTACCAAGAGATATTTTTGCTACAGGAGTACATAAACTTAAAACAACTTACTTGGAACCGCAACAACAGAAATGCATGGAGTAGAATCATCAAGGCTTTGATCATCCTCTGATAAGCAAAGCCTCTTGTGTGGAGGTTCAGAGCTGTCTTCAGAGTCTACTTCATCAGCTTCTAACAACAAAAATATACTCAGGTTACTTCCTGTAAGCTAAGTGCAGCTTTGAACAGAGTCCTCCTACAAAGTGGACCAAAGTAAATAGTAGAAGCAAATGTGACAGGCTGGTTCAGTGCTTTGCTGCTGCCCAGGAACCTGGATTTAGTTATGGGCAACAACAGTTCACCTGCTTTCCTTTCACCTGCTTTCTTCAACATGCACTTTCTTTAAAAATTCCATCCACACTCTGTCAAACACAAACCAGTCTACAGAAATTTGGGTATGTGCTTGGTTCTAAGAATCCGTTTCCACTGAAATAAACCACAGCAGCTGTATCTTTGTTGGGCATAGACAGTTTTGGGATTCAACACTTTATCATTCTTTAAACCAAAATTCAACACTTTATCATTCTTTAAACCAAAGCAGAACAATTCTTGCACAGTAAACTGAACCGAGTAGCTCACAGAATTTGTGGGCAGGGATGTATGGTGGTCAGATCAATTCAAACGAAGAAGAAAAAAAAATACTATGCATTACAATTCTATACCATTTTGAGGGCAATGAAGAATTAGGTTCCCTTCAGTGTCCTGAGTCAAAGTCACAGAGTTCACGGTTTCTACTGTCACTGTGTCAGACTCTTCTTCAACTGTGCTCATACTCAAACCTGAAAGATCAACACACAGATTACGTTTCTGCAGTTGGACTGCACTTGGACCATAATGCTGCTTCCATACCCCAAACAACCAGCAAAAACTCCCACAGGAAATGAGCCTGCTCTTCCACATGAAAAATCCACAGTTTCAGACATTCACCTACCTTTACTTTCCTGCATACTTATATACTGCACAGGGTAAAATCAGATAGCTTTAAAGTAACTTTTCCAGTTAAAAATAGTACCTAAACTCCTTATTAGGAGGATTTGCAATCTACTGATTTCTTTTTTTTCAAACACAAACCTAGGCTATTACTTTTTCAGCATTTCTAAATTCTTCATATCTGATGATTTTTGTCCAGTATTTGTTCCACTGTTAATTCTGCTATTATAGAACTGAAAGCTAGTCAGGACTGACAAATATTTTTCTAGTGTCCTATTAGTCACAGCTGCCCTATTTATAGACTGCTAAGTTGCAAAGTTTTATTCTCCTTTCATGCATATAACTAAACGTGAAACTTGCACTGTTTCTTTAGCATTTAAACAACAAGAGCAACAGAAAAATTGGTTGCAAGCAATCACCATACAAAAAGCTACTGAGAGAATAACTAATCCAGGATAAGCCATATACATTGAAGTCACAGAATTAGGGCAATATGAAGCATCTCTGATAATTTCATTTCCACCATTAAAAGTACTGCAATGAAACACAAAGTTTATAAGAAATTCTATGTAAACCACTAGCACTAATTCTGAAATACAACAAAGCAAAACCCCACAACAAAAGTTTTATCCAAATACAAAGAGATGTAACCTTTGCAGATGCAGAGGATAAATGAAATCACACCTAAAATATCCAGAAACTTTGCAAAGATTTCATCAGTTTTAAGGCTGGTTTTGTTGACTTTGGCAGAGATTTATAAAAAGAAAATATGATCTATTTCTCCTTTAACTGCTCAGTCCTTTTTCTGTGTTTACTCATATGTCAACAACAACAAAAAATTACTTTTATTTTGAAGCCAAAATGTTGTTAAAAAATAACTGACTATAGCTTTAGAAAAAAGAAATCACAACCACATTACAAATTTGCCATGTACTAGGCAGGGATAGCCATATACCCATATGCAAGTGGAATTTACAACCTGGATTTCAAATTCCCTGTATAATGTAAACATTACTGTGTCAGCAGGAAATTATTTAATTTTTAATCAGAAAACATGTTCTTCGGTATTGAAGATTCAAGAGAAGCGTTATCTTAGAAAGATAAAACTACTGCCAGTCCTTCTAAAAAATCACTTCTCACCTCTCGAGCTTGTTGAAGATTTGGCACATCTTTAAGCACATGTAGTGACTGATTCCTCAAATGAAGTGATATTACCCTTCTGAACATGTAAAAATTTCAGATACCACTGACATTTTAAATCAGAGGGTTCTCAAAATTATTTTCACATCTACCATCAGCAACAGCTCCTTGCCACATGCAAGCGTAGGAGGGAGTAACTTCCTTGGGATTCATCTGCTGCTGAGTTTTACAGCCTGTGCTCTATCCTTCACTAGAAGCTGCTGTTTGCTGCATGGCTGTAATACTGATTTTAGGAACCCAATGGGGCATCCTTAATTCTAAAACATGAAGAAAGACATCCAAAGCGTAATAGCTAAACTAGCAGACTGTAATTTTTTCAACCCAGTTTTAAGTTATTAATTTAGCTTTTGGGGAGTGAACAAACTGGGCCAAAATAAACAGATTCTCTTTTTCATGTTCATATGTACTTTCTGAGTAAGTTTTACTGCAGGGACTGCTGTCATAAAAATACCTAAAGTTACCAGAAATGAGGGGGAGAATTCTTCTTTAGTTTTATGTCAACTAGTAGTCATAACATTTATTTTTCTATAACCAGTTGAAAGCACCTATCTTTCTTTTCACCACTTTACAGGCCTGAAAGACATGAGATTTGTAAGACACATTACAACAGTCATGTATTTCACCTACAGCTATTCTGAAAGCAGTGGAAACTATAGCACCATCCACAGCAGAAGATACAGCAGACCACTCCTTCTTTTTTATTGGAAGACTGATGAAAATTGAATACAGGCACAGCAAAGCTGGGTCGTTCTTTCAGCAGTTACACAGGACTTGATGAAAATCAATCTGTACATTTACAGCATTTGGCTACCAAATAAAAAACACAGGGCAATTAATTCCTTTGCATTCTCTGCCTTGCTGGTTTGCCAAGTTAGGGGGGGACAGGACACAGCATAAAAGGGATCCATACGTCCAAATACGGCATTCCCAGAGATGGGGAGGAAGCTACACCAGGATCAGCAGCTGCTACCCTGACACTTCCATCCAGAGCTGTAACAGGACTAACCAGACAGTGGCCGAGGCACCACATCTGAGGGCACCACTGACTCTTCTGATCAAGTCCCACATCTGCAGTTGTCAGCTCAAGCTCCCACGTATTGCAGAGCACCCGACACCGGGCACTGCACTTTGTTCAAGGACCTGTGACTTCCCAAGAAACATTCCTCAATGTAATTCCTGGATTGAGCAGGGTTTTATAACTCCTTGCCAATTTCCCAAAAAGTTTATGCCAACTGTAACTGCAGGCTCTCCAGCAAAAAAAAAAAAAAATCATGTTCTGTGTAAAATACTCGAGATTTAGCATATCTTAAGTTTTCTGAGTAAAGGTAATAACCCTGACCAAGCTTTGATAAAAACTTAGAAAGAGCCAAATCCTTGATTTGATTCCCATCAACTTTAATGCATAAGGCCTTGGACCACAATTGAAAACTGAGTAGAAAGAACACGAGGAATTAAATCAAAGTCAAATGCATATTTTGGACATTATTTTTTATTCATTAGAATATTCATACAAATACAAGAAAACTGAAAAGAAAAACCAACAAACCTGGTTCTTCCAAGCTACATTTACCCCAGGACAGGGGCACCAACCCACAAATACATGAATGAGTGACCAAAATCAGGAGTAACTGTGGTGGTTCTTTTGAGTGAATAGGAAACAATCTCCAGACCTTACAAATCCCGCAGTTTTACACTTAAATAATGATGTAGCTACCAGGTACTCTGAACATACATCAAATATGACACATGATGGGACCACCTGGAGTTCACAGTGAGCTCAGTGGCCAAAGCCCAGTGCTGCTGCCTGAGCCAATGCCCTTTGATGCCTTCTCCCGATCCCGGCTGCAGGGACACGGCCCTCGCTGGATGCCCTCGATCCACCACAGCGGCAGCCGGAGCTGCACTAAACAACGCCGGGCCACGGCAGAAGCTTCGGGATGTGCCACGCGAATTCTGCTCATTACGCACACCTGCACATCCACACATCTGCTCTTGGACATCTGCTCTTGCAAAAGTTAAATACAAAGTAAATGACAGCCAAGGTTTCTTAATTAGTAAGAATTAGGACCTGAGCAGTCTCATCACCTCCAAAATATCACCTTCTTTTCACAACGTCACTAAATGTGCTTTTGAAAATGCAAACAAGTTTTATTTTAAACAAAAAGCTTACTTGAATTTTAAATGAACAACCCAAGGCTTTTCTTTAATCCTTGATTCAGATACATTCTTTATAGAGATGCCAATCTATAACTAATATTTCACGTTCTGATGGAGAGCGTTAGGTTTTGGGGAAAGAGAACACCGTTGGACAGACATGCACCGAAAGTGTGGATGCCATAATCCATAATGAGATAGCACCTTAGAAATCAGTGTCAATTCAATAAGCATTTTTTGCCTTGTTGGATTTCTGTGTGTATTTACCAAACCCAACATTTTTTAGAGCTAGCTGCATTACAATTTCAAACAGGTTTCAACATGCAACCAAGGAGGTGGGAAAATACTTTGTCTACAAAACTCATTTAATACAGAATTTCAATATACGTTTTCCACTAAAGCCAAACAATGGAGCTCTTCTTATTTATTTGGGAAGCATGCAGCAGAATGAGGCAGAAAAAAACTCCACAAAGCTGATTTTACACCAAGCTGAAAAAAAAAAGTAACATCTTAATACAAAATTCCTTTAATTCTAAATAACCCTCATCAGGCAGATGGGCTCAATTATTCTGAGGGATGTAAAAATTAAGCACTTCTAAGAAAGAGTATTTTTACTCTTGCGGACAGAATTCTGTCATTGCCCCTAGTTATTAACTGAATGTTATGTCTAGTTTTCAGTGGACTGTTGTAAATCTTTTTAAATTGCTATATGAAGTTGTATTAAAGGCTGCGTCCTCTGCACTGGGCAATAAGTATGTTTCACTAAGTCCTGTAAAAAGCAAAAATTGAAGATTATTAAGGGAGGCTTCCAGTTACTGGGGCATTTAACTGGAATAATCACACGGAATGCACTGGGATTTTGAGGCATTTGTTCAAGAGTAACACAAAGGAAACAAAGTCATTATAGGACCTCATATTTTATGAAGCCTGAATATTCAGTGTATTCCATACCAAGTCAGTACTTCCAATACATTATCAGGAGTTTTTATTATTCAACTAGTGCCAGTGCTGATATGCTAGTATTCAACAAACCCCCCCCCAACTTTACTCCAGACCAAATGGGTTCTGCTCAAATTTAAAATTCCACCACGCAGAAATTTTCTCTAACAGCTGCCAACAATGGATGTGAAAAGGAACCAAAGTGGACAGACACCAATCCCAAGGATCCAGGGACCTGAGTTTGGGGCACACGAGGATTTATTAATCTGTATCAGCATAAGATTACAGTCTATTAGGAACAGTTGCATCCTATTCACCAGTGGTATTTAGAGAAGTGGGCCATCACTGAAACAGAATGTATGGGAGACACAACGGGACAAAGTGTTCTCATTCGCATTGATCCAAATTTGGCAGAACTCCATGAGTTCTAGCCTGTCCAGTGAAAGTTTAATAAAAAGCACTGAGCATGCTTTAAATGTCACACACGGGAAAAAACCAACACAGAACAAAATAAAACCTATGCCTAGCTCTTTCAAAAGAAATAAACACAAAAACTTGCAAGTTTCTTTTTCAGGAGTTGGCTCTCAGGCATAAGGTTATGGCTACGGATAGAAATCTTAGCAAGTATTGTATGTACTAAAATTCTTTTCCCTTCATGTAAATCCAATTTCATGCTAAGCATTTCAGTAACTTCTTCACCTTTATAAAAAATGGGTAGAATTTTAGTATGCAAGACAAATAAGAAAAATTATCCTAACTGTAAGATTGATAAGCAAAGAGGAGTTCCTCTTGCTTTCTGATGGACAGATGAGCACAGAAATGATGTTCACAAAAAAAGGACCTATTAGAAGATGCAAAACACAGCAGAGAGATCTTTGTCTCTTATTTGGCCACTTTTTATAATTTTGTGTGGTTAAGACAAAAATCAGTATTTTTGGGCATTCTACCTAAGGAGTTTTAATTACTGTTCAATCTTTTCAGTAAGTCATAAAACATCACGAAGTTGTTTATTATTATAATCACGTGAAATAATGTAAATGAAAACCAGAACGCGATGTGTCCATCTCACTGCAGAACCTGTATCTCCTTTTTGCAAAGGAATTCTAACTATGCTGTCAAGAGGCCAATTTACATCTGTAGCCAGAGCGGTGCTGGCAAACAAAAAGCATTTTCTAGATTACTTCAACTAACAATGGCCAGGTGGGGCTGAACAGTGTAACTCTTTGTGAATGAATACATACAAATACTATCAGTCAGCTGAAGAAGTAGCTGGTACAAGTGTAATACACTTCACCACGCCCAAGGGCACAACCAAGGATAGAGACCTCAAAAAGACGAGAAAAAAAAAAGGGGGAAAAAAAAAGGGGGAGGGGGGG
>QWTY01021552.1:0-17801 GCA_008033365.1 Pseudorectes ferrugineus
TTAAAAATAATTCTTAAAAATAATTCTTATGAAACAGTGAAGATGCTCTGACTATAATAGATTGTTATTAAGGGAAAGGACATAACGTGCCTTGGAAAAACTGGAAGGCCAACACTTCTGATGCAAGGTTATTTTTACAATACTTGCATTTTTATCGGTTGATGTATTTTAACTGGAGCCCTGACAATAGTCACAAAAAATTATTACTCTGGCATGGACCTACTTATCTGACAAATGCAATGCGAATGGTCTTGTTCTTATCAATGAGATCAGATTTCAAAAAAAATGAGTACGAGGAATGAGGCGTTGCTTTGTGAACAGATAACCTTGCAGGCAAACTCGCAAACCTGAATAAAAGGATGTCTCTATGAAATAATCTGTGCATAAGTGCAATCAGGTCAGACTGTAATAGACAGCGAGGGGGGTGGAATCAAAAGGGGGAAAAACTCATTTCATCACAGTTAATGGCAAGGAAAAGAAGGCAAGGAAGGACTTTCTTTGGAGCGGAGCTGTTGCGACAAAGACCAGGGCTTCGGCGTGTCATGCACCATTTGCTGGTGCACTAGCGCTCTTTTCAAGAGCTGTGAAGCCATTATTGTAATGTGAAAAAAGTAGAAAGAAATACTCCCTCCTGGTCACTGGAAGGGCAAATGAGGTGCAGGCTTTTTTTTTTTTTTTCTTCCTTGTTTTTTTTTTTTTTCCCCTACACTGTTTGTGCAGGGAGGTTTCTAGATTCCCCCTGGTAAAGCTCCACTGGGATGCAGCAAAGATCACAGTGCCCTTATAAACAACACTTCTTGGCACTGTTTACCTTCTTTTGTGACTTTGTTGCCTGTGAAGGAGGATAGGAGTATCAGAGGTCCAATTGCAATGAACATTTTCCCTTTTGTCTTTGAAGGAGCAGAACCTTAGAATATTCTCCAGCTGAAGTTTCACAGTGCATTTCTGTGGTTTAGGTTTTAAATAAAAAAAGAATCTCAGTACATTCCTGTATGGTAAAGTTATCTAGTGGTGATAATAAATCCAATATTCTGTGGATTTTGCGTGTTTTATTAAAAAGAGAAGAGAAAGAATCCTTTGTTCATTGGCATAATGCAATCCTGTCTCTGAACAGTTCTAATTTGCAAACCAAGTACTTTGTAAATTGTGGAAACCTGGTTATAACTTGAAGGCTGAATAAAATGGGTCATCTTATAACTGAAAGATAAATATAGATGTAAAATAGTGCCACAAATGTCTTTTAAGCAAGAAAAAATAAATAAATAATAGGTTTCAGAACTGGCTTGTTCTTGTATAGTTTATGGGTAAAGCAAGATTACACATACAGCCCTGCAGCCGATTCCCAGGACTGCTAAAGTGTGAAGAACAGGAGTGACATTCTAGTCTTCAATAAATCACTATAAAAATGTTTATGAACCCTGCAATTTACTGTCTTTTAAATGCAAATTGAAAGGGGCATCGTCACAAGTGTAAAGGAGACCTGCAGTGGCCTAAAGGAATTATAAAATGTTGCAAAAGGCTTCTGAAATTGTGTGATCTTAAATGGTTCTATTTTAAAAAATGATTTCCCATTTATACTTCTGTGACAGCTTTGTTAATTTATTAAAGAGATCTCTGTGAATTGCAGGAAGGTGTTTATGAGCACTGCGCTTCACAGGAGCTGTTCACAGGGGCTCTCAAGGAGCTGCGGTTTAATTTGGCAGGCACTGGGGGCAAGTTTGCTCTTCACCTACAAGTAATGTGGAAGGCCATGGGGGTTCAAAAATGTATAAAGCAGTGGTTTTGTCTGAAAAATTATTGGCAAAGTAGCAAAGATTTCCTTCCTCTTCCCAGCTCCTTCATGCAGCCATCTGCTGTGAAACTCCTAAATAGAAAAAATGTGCTGGATGAACAGATCAGCATCCCTCAGTCCACCATGGATGAAGGCAGACACTCGAGGACATGGCTTAGGGGTGAACATGGTGGTGGTGGTGGCTTGGTGGTTGGACTTGATGATCTTAAAAGTCTTTTCCAACCTTATTGATTCTATGATCCTAAGTCCAAATTGGGTGAAGAGTGAATCATCTTTCTGTGCTGTAGCTATGCTTTCTCCAATGGAAATAAACTCATTTCCCCTTACACATTTATCATTTCATCTAGAAAATATTTCTCTATGTGGAAGCAGATTTAATCCCTATAAATTAAGCATTAGAGAAGGAGTTTTCATCAGTTGGATGGGTTGCTTTCTTCTTTTGTTCCATCGATTGGTAAATTTTTAGAGTGTTTTTTCTTTTTTTTTTTTTTTAGCTAAGAGCCATGATTTTCTGCACTTGGGTGATCTAATTGACACCAAATTTGATTTTTTAAAAAATAAAGTATTCCTTGAGACAGTATATGGGATATGAATGTGTGCAGTTGGAACACTGTAATTGTTTGCATAGCTTAGAATTCTCCACAGCCTACTTCATCACTTCTGTCTAATTTAATGACAAATAACCACGATGGACTCACATGATATTCATGCTGTGTACGAGGAGGATGTAAGTGTATCTGGCAGTGGATGATGCTACTTCTCCTGGTTTTCATATCCTTGTAGTCCTTAAGAGAAAAAGTGTGGGTATCTGATTTCTGGCAACCCTTAAGTTAAATATGCTGCTTTGGCAGTGACTGATTATTTAGCTGTCAGAAATGGTTGGAGAATGGGCTGTCAGGATCCAAAGTCTGTAGAACATCTGCTTGTCTGGCCTGGGCAGCTTCTCAGCATACACATGGTTGAGGATCTTTGGAAACAAAACTACGTAAATAAATTAATTTGGAGGGTGTGTGTATCTGCATGACTCTACCCATGGAAAAATGATATTGCTTGGCTCTATCACACTGCAGACTTTCTAACCCCTAAACAGAGCAGTAGTAGTTTACAACTCAATAGCACCCTGAATGTAGTGCTGTTCATTTTGTTGTCATGCAAAACTACTGAAGCGCTCTACCTCTTCCTGCAGCCCAGTGTCTGCCTGGATATTGTCTTTGTAGCAGAGTTTAATACGCAGGTATCTGCTTGTCAGGTAAAAGTGTTGTAATCCAGTGTTTTCAGAAAAAGGAACTCCTTTGCTGTTTCAGACCTGCTTGAGCCATGGGCTTACAGCAATCAGGACCTTATCTGGAGTCATTCTGACCCACAGCCAGCCCCCTCTGTGTCCCTGTGACCAAAGTATCGCCTCGTGTGTCTATAAAATATTTCATGCTCATTTTCATCTGGCAATATCAGCTCATGGTTTACAGCAGGCTTTGGAAGAGCTGGACTCCTCCCCAGGAAAATGACTCAGCTCCCCACCTTTGCATTGCTAATACCCCCATTATCAATGCCATCCTGGCAGCACGTGGAGGCATTTAGGAACTGTACTATGCACCCATAATCCCACAAGCTTGAAACTTATGCAAAGCCCTTGGAAATCACATCTGTGTTCCTTCAACACTGGGAAGGATCAAAGACTCACCTCTGCACGAAGACTCTCAGTAGCACTGGATCAAATGGCTTGTCACTGTCTGTGCAGCTGCAGGCACGATGGAGAGCCAAATGGGACAGGGATTTGCTTATGAGGAGCATTAACGTGAACCTGTTAAATTCTCTTTCTAGGATAAGACCTCGTTTCTGCATTTTAAGTGCAAGTAATGTGCTGCTCATCAGTGAAGGGAGAGGAATGGTGCATCTCTAGTGGCGGCTGAAGGCAAGGGCAGGTGAACACTTGCCAAGCCATGGTTAGTCTTGGCACGTTGTACTGCAGCCTGGGAGAGTGGGAGTGCTTATGCACAACAGCTAAGTTTGATTTTCAGGTTAATAATGCACATGGAGCAGGGCAGAAGACTTTGCATTGTGAGTTCATTAGTTAAGAATCAATTGCCTGATGTGGTGTCCCACCACGAGAGTGCAGAAAATTATCCATTTTTAGGGGAGGTGGAAAATGCTTCCTTTGTTCATCTATCCTAAAAGTATAAGGACTGTGATTCAGAGCTATCTAACATGGTTTATTTCAGAAACTATTAGTCCAGTTTTACCAATACCCTGTGTACTTCCAGGTGGAGAGAATCCAAGAAGCTGCATCTGGCCTGTCTAGTGAGAGGAAGATGCTCTAAATCACTTGTACATATCACTTATGTCCTGTATATGACTAGTTCCTAGCTGAGCACTGGCAATGAGCAAGGGGACTGGAGGTCTGTTAACAGTCTCATGCCCAAAACCAAACAGAAGGAAGATTCAGAGCACAGGCTGTCCTGTTTCCTCTCATTCTCCCCCTAAGATGAGCAAAGGTTGCTAAAACAATGCTGATAATGAGGTTTGACCCTCTCATTACCCTCAACCTCTGCCTACAAACCATCTGCACTGAAAATCCCTGAACTCCACCCAAGGGGTTTGAACTTGGAAACTGTTAACCTTCCAAATATGATGTAGTTTCTGGCATTATTTGCTTCCTAGCCCTTATAATACTCTGATCTTTTAATGCACGATGGCACTCAGTCTCAAACACAGCAATCTAGCAGCACCAAGCCATCCATCCTTCCTCCTGGATTCCTGTTTCCCCTTCCTTCCCTGGCTGCCCAGGGGTAGCAGCAGGCAGTCCCCATGGATGGGCTCTGCTATGCCAATGCTGAGCAGTAAATAAATGACACGTGGGCTGTGAGTGGACTTGGGATAGCTGGGAGCAGCCAGGACTGCCCTGACATCAGTGTCAGTGTGTGTTTGATGGAATGATCCAAGCACAGTCCTCGAGTCAGTAGCTGTTTCAGGAATCCAGTCCCTGTTCTGGTATTCCTACCAGGATAACACATTTACTTTGTTAAGCTACGCCAGGTCTTTGTGACCATGTGTTCAAAATCTGTCCAAAATGTCCTTTGCTTAAGAAGGTGCTCAAGCTCGTTTCTGCAGGTGCAGGTTGAAGCCACGCTTCTATTTTCTGTCTGTGGATGTGTGTGAGTTCCTGGTATTTGTCATCAGGATAGGGATTTGCCCCTCTGTCCTTGGGCAGGATTTCCCCTCCTGCTATAAATTTGCAGAGTACTGTGTATCATTTCCCTCCTGGCTGCCACCCTGTGCCTCATAAGTGATTGTACTCCAGTGGGGAAGTGATTTGTATGTATATTTTTATAAAACACTTTGGAATCCTTGGGGAAGAAAGTTGTTATATAAATGTATTTCCCAGGGGAAAGTAGTGGAAATCTCATTACTTGGAACATACAGCGTATTTAAAAGTAGGTTTGACAAAACACTAGAAAATAAAGGAAACAATCCTGAACTGGCACTGGGATGGTCTAAATGATCTAGCAGATATTTTCCATCTCTGAAGTTTGTCTCCTGATTTTATTTAGTGCATTGGAAAAAGGGCATGAGGAATGCTAAAGCCATGCACATATAAAATATCTTTCAGGAACACTGTGGCTTATTTTAATATAACCTTTAGCAAAATACTGTGGTTTGCTTACTTGCTGATTTATTTTAGGTAGTTCAAAATATTTCTATTAGTGATCTCTTTGAAATACTTTAGGTGGTGCAATGGATTTGTAGCAAAACACAGCGTGTAACTTGAGTGTACTCTCTGAAGCCAGGTATTTGGTGCCAAGCAAAATTTGTATGTGTAGCTTCTGTTTTAAGCAATTATATGGTGTGTAATACACAGTAGAGAAATTAAGTGGAAGTACATTTTGCCCTAAGGGATTACTGTAGCTGTTGGATTTCTTTTAAACAAGTTTTGCCCCTCATACAGTAAGGTTCCTATAATAAATCACTTATGTAATCATCTACAGTATATTAAAAAAAAATTTTAAAAAACCAAAAAAAAAAAAAAAAAACCCAAAAAAGGAAGAAAGGAAATGTCAATTGGAAACAAATGGTAAAGTAAAGGTTTGCTATAGCAAGGAAGCACACTCACCTGTTTGGAGGGAAGTGGTTAAACAGGAGCTGAGGAGTCAAACAAATAGAGGCTGCTCTGTGGCTGGACGCAGTGTAATGACTTCACTGCAGTAAACTGCTTATGTAATAAACTGCATGGATGTCACTGGAGAGTAACCAAAACCATCCATCTGAACCATTTCTCAGCTCACTTAAATTAATAGTGATCTTCTCTCTGAAGGGAAAAATTGAAAAAATACATCAAGAAAAGCCATGCAGAGATGTTATGAAATAAAACTAGTGAGGTCATTAAAGATAAGCCTTCCTTGAGCATGGAGAAAGGCTCGAGTTGTGATACTTCAGCCTTCAGAAGCTGGTTATCAGTCTTCAGCCAAGTTATTCTAGCTGCTATTTACTAGTTAAGTAAGAAGTGTACAGTGAATGAGAGTATCACCTAATTGACGTATAAATTGGCCAAATGGTTTTCAAGACTGTTTATTTTGAAGAAGTCTTGTTTTGGCTGCCATAGCTAAGATACAGTTTTGTATTCCTTTATAAGATACAGAAAAATGACAGCTACAACCAATCAAGCTGCAGTGCTGTGCAATATGTCAGCTCCTTTCAACAGACCTGATTTCCAGAATAACCTTTTCCCCCAGACATTTGTTTTCCTTTGATTCCAGTGATGAGACACAAAGGGATTTCATTCAGAATGCTGTGAATTCCAGCTTTGGGAAGCCATAAAAAGAGAGAAAGAGTGGCAAATCTCAGAAACAAACGAAATTAAAATACAAATTCCGATTGATCATTTGCAAACTCTTTTAAGAACTGGTAGCAAATTTTTAAGAAGAATTCAACAGTTAGGAGAACATGGTGATTTCTAGTAGTGCCTTTTGTACATCAGATAATTTACTACTTGCTCATGAATGTCCACTTTTTCCACTCTATCATCTAATTTCTGTTCATGCCCAGTATGCAGGAGGATAATTCACCACTGAACCTCTTGCAGGATGTCAGCCTTGCTTACAGATAGGTTCTTCCTTGTTCCCTTGCTCTGTGTGGCCATTTATTTGTCACGTGAGATTTAGAGAGTTTCTTAATCTCATCTTTCACCCTTGTTTCCCCACTTAAACAAACAAATAAACAAACAACTCCCCCTTCAAAAAACTAAAACCAATCAACCAAGCGAAAAAACCCCAGGCTCAACAAAAGCTCTCCAACAAAACCAATAAGCTCACTTTAAATATTTGTTAGTATTTACATACTAACATTTGTAAAACACTTCCAGATCTGTGCTGGCAAAGCCCCACCAGTGAGGGATCAGCTGCCCAGTTTTTACAGGTTTTGTAATAGTTAGAGCTTGCTCTGTGAAATAAAAATTGGCATAAAACATGGGAACAGCCTTAAAATTATAGTCTCTGGTTTGTTCCCGTGCTCACTGAGCACCTGGGAGTTCAGTCCTTTCCACAACTGGTTGTTTCCCAGCAGGGAGTCCCTCTACACCACCTCCTATTCCTTCTCTCAGGCAGCCTTCCTCTCAATCGCTTATTTAACAGTGGAAAAAATATGCAATAAAGAAAGAGAAAATGTTGATCTCCACAGATCTCAATAGATGTGTTTCAAGAGATTTAAAGAAGCCTTTTCAGTGGTATGCTTTAGGGACATGGGTTTTTTTGTCAGAGCTTATTGCTTTTAGACCTTTTTTTTTTAATATTTTTTGTGCTCTAAACATGGACAAACAGATTGCTTACTTCTTTATATGTTTACTGGTGCTCAAATTTCTGCTTTTAGGGTTTTAGAGAAGTGCTAGTGATATGTTTTTAGTTGTAGTCTCCTCTTGTTCTCATCATTTTGGTTTGAGTAATTCTTTTTTTTTTGAACAGATGGTTTGGATGTGGTCATTATTTTCTGTAGTCAGTTCTTTTTCTCCCATGCCCTTGGTTGCAAAACTCATATTTATGCTATGAGGTACAAGTGACACTTCATGATGAGTACAGAAGAGGCTCGGGGATTTTTAAGCACTTGGGTAAGAAGGCAGACTTGCAGCGAAGTATTGAATTTAGTGGTCATAAAACAAAACACTTGCATCATTTAGAATTAATTTTATTATGTATACTACAAATACAGTGTGTAAAATCATTCTAATGCAGAATTTAATCTTTGTGTTTTCTAGTTTCTGTGGAGTATATCTGATATCTGCTCCCCTTTTTTGCTCTGTTGCAGCAGACACTGGTGGCTTGGCAGTAAAATAGTATCTTAGACAAACTGTCTCTTTCAAAAAGTGTTTTTCAAAGATCATAAAAATTTAAATAAAAACAAATATGTGAGAGATACTATTCATTTAGCTGTTTTTTCCCTCTGATCATTTTCATAACCTGTGCTTCCCTACACCAAAAGCTTTTTTTTTTCTAGGGGTGTGATCTGTATCCCAGACCATGCTGCACTGCAGGCCAAGCAGAGCATTCCCTAACCCTCATCTGGTGTTTACTCATGTATTGCGTACAGAATGTGAAGACCATTTTCATATTATTTAAAAAAAAGAAACAACACATAAAAGGTGCTACACCCATGCAGTTCAGTAATGACAAGGAAAACTGGAGAGTACCTGTGCAAGCCTCCATGCTGAGTGATGAACACACATGGTAAATATGGTGCTGCAACTGGATCACACACGTTGGACCAGTCATCCTTGGGTCATTTAATGAGCAAAGAGTGATTGTCTGGAAAACAAAATGCAAATCTTCCTCATGCTGAAAGAAAATTCACATTCCCCACAACTAAGGGGAACAGCTGTGAATGAGAACATCCTTATTTTATTTCTAGGAAGTCCCTTTCCGGTACCCAAACATCACTATTCAGTTTGTGAGGTTTCAATAATAAGCTGTATTATGAAACAGGGAACAAGACAATTGGTAGGTCCTACTTTATCTGAGTCAGGGAAACAAGGTATGGAATATCATTGCCTTTCCCTTGGAAGATATTTCAGCTGCCTTCCCCCTTTGCCCTCTACTCTGTAAAACTCAATCCCCTGTGAGAAATTCAAATCTATGAGCATGGCAAGGACATTATGGAGACCAGGCAGCACATTTGCATATTCTCATAACCATAAACATATATTTTTTCCATTTGTGCCGTGATGTTCTCCATTCATATTCTAAGTGGCAAAAGCTTTTAGCTGTGATTGGGCCCAGTCCTCAGTGGACAAGAACCGAGTGTATCGCATGGCATTTATTAATCTCAAAAAGTTGTCTTTCAAAACATGTCTAAAAACATATGGGAGTTATGCGAAGCAAAGCAATTGCAAGTTCATTTGTTATTTCAACAAGCTCATTTCTTATGATTTCAGTTGTATAATAGATGGGGAGCTGTTTGCAGGTTGTTTGTTGTCATATATTTTTCATTTGGTTCCTTGGGTCAAAGAAGCGAAAGGCTGAAGCGAGGAGTGGATGGCGTTACACCATCTGTAGGGTTTTTGCCTTCCCTTCTCATTCTTTTGTCAGATGGCACCTGAAATGCTTCTCAGGCAGTCATTTAGAGGCTCTCAGTCCTGCAGGGGTCACTGGGGATGAAGCCATCATCTGATGTGCTGCTCTTGGTGTTTGGGGTTCCAGGCTGGCAAAGGTGTATTTCTGTCTGGGAAGTCATTTGTTGGGTTTGTGAATCACTGGGCCATGTCCAGTGTGAGAGATTTTCAGCAGCTTCCTCAGTAATCCTTTACTTGCAATTGCCCTATGATGGCTCATTGCGTTGGTTACTCCTACAATGGATTTATGAAGTACTATTTGTACACAAGAAGATATTTATTCTACAACAGTTGAATAAAAGCATTTCTCCAAAGCCTATTGTCTGTTATATCAATGCTCCCTAAGGAGGGAAGATACATCACATATTTGCTGCCTGCCATTTTTAGTTTTGGTTTTCTCTTGTACTTTTTGTTTATGTGCTGTCAACAACCTTTTCCACGTTGAACAGAATGAGTAATTTTGTGAGATGAGCACTAAGCTGTGGTTTGTATGGACTCCTTTCCTACCTACAAGAAAATGTTCCTACCTGATGAGAGAGGTCCTCTTCCTAATCCTGAGTGTCATGAGGGAAAAAATAGATGATATTTTAAAAAAAATTAGAGATATGATTGACTTGGTAGCTGTTTAAAGGATGACAACATTATTGCAGACCTTTGGAGATCTGTTAGTACCAGGTACCAGAAGTTTGGCACGGAAGAAAGCATTTGACCTTCATGATGTATGTACCTAGTGATGATTTGGCCATGGCAGAGCTATATTTTCATGTAAATTTTATCTAAATGACCAAAAAAAATGGTACAGAGATATTCAGTACATCTATTTTAACCTTATAATCCTTTTCTCATTGCTGCCATTAACTTTAATTTAAAATAATGCAGGTCAATATGATGGATTGAGCGGCTTATTAATTATATTCTTTGCACTAGGAAAGAACTTGGGAGGTCAGGCTTATTAAATGGGTAGAGAATGAGAGAAACTCACCTGGGGCTGGTTCTGAAATGGGATTTGAGTGGGCTATGTATTGGTAGAAAAGGGTATAGGGGAGAAATGAGGGTTTTCTGCGTTTGGCACTTCACTGCCTTCCACCAGAGCTGGTGGGGACCAGAGGAGGAGTGTGTGGCACAGGCACATCCATGACCCCCACGGGACTCCATGTGTTAGGAATGGTAACGCTTGCTCCTCCAGCTTCTGTAATAATTGCAGAATCATCACACAAAAGCCTTATGGGCTAAAGTGGAAGTATAAATTTTTTTCCTTTCCTGAAGAAATTCTATTTAGCTGGATTTTGTGTAGGAGGGATGTAATTATCACCTCATCTGTGAATCTGGTCAGGATTATTTTTACTTTCTCAGTTGTGTCTCTCGGAAAAATGAGAATAGGATAAAATGGTAAATTAACAGTTTATATCCTGGTTTATAGTGGTTGAATTTTTGGCAGATGTTTTGAATTTATTTTTTTTTTAGTGCAAGGAAGAGCGTGCCATGCATCATTCTTGTCTGATGTGCTTTGCTGTAGGCAGTGAAGTTGAGCTGACAGTTCAGTGGCTTTTGTTAAGAATACCTGGTCAGAAATACCTATTGCATGCTCTATGATGGCTTCTTTTTAAAAAGACTAAATATGAAAAAAAGTAGCTTGATATATCATATTCTCACCAGCCCATCTGACGTGCCATTGAGTTGACTTTGCTGGGAGACATCCCATGTTTCATCCCCTTGCAGCCTTCAGAGCCATGTTTGAGGCTGCTCAGATGTTTCACTGCCTTTTTATTTATTTTTAAAGGGTGTCAAAAATCCCTCATTTCTCACATATTTCTTTTCCCTTTTAAAAGAGTGTCAGAAATACCATTATTTCCCATACATGCTCTAAATCTGAGGCCCAGGGTGGCCTCCCATATCTCTGTGCCTTATCTGTCAGCTGTGCTGGAGCTGGAATGATGTACACTGGCAATGTGGGTGAAGAGCAGCCATCCATTAAAGGGGAGCTGAGCTGCTCAGGTTTGCATTTTAAGTCATGCTCTGAACCAGACCAAGAGCAAACTGAAGCCTGAAAACAGCTGGAGGAAAGTTTGGGAGCTAAATGCCCAAACAGCAGGTGTTGTGAAGCAGCAAACAAGCTCACAGCCCGGTTCTTCAAAAGTTGTCCAGGGAGTCCCGTTTCACTACTTCATGGATAAACGTGTAAAATGTGGAGAACAGCAGCTGTGCAAAGAAAAATAACAACCTGATAATCAGGCTCCTGTTGGCATTAAATAGTTGTGAGAGTCCAGTGATCCAGGGTATCATAGCTATTGTGTAAAACGAAATATCCCCCAGTGGCAACATAAAATTCCTCCCCTCCTTAGGAAGGTCATAGGGGAGAGCTCTCCTGATCTTCTGATGATATCCAGTACCATTATTTTCCTTTTTAATCCTAATCCAGGCAGAGCTATACACTCCTGTATTACTTAGGCAACTGTGCATACGTGGCTAAATTAGTTCTTAAGAGTTTCGTTGCCTTTTATATATAATATTTACATACATAGCTGAGGGTTTATGACAACAAAGCATGCAGTTAAAAGACTGACATTCTTACAAAGCCTTTATCAACCAATATATCATCTGTTCTGTCTTGACAGAGTACAGGCTTGCTAGTGATGCTCACAACAAAATTACTCTGAAAGGATGCAGTTTAAAATTGCCTCATCACTGATACTTTTTGTTTTCATTTTGTTTTTCTATGCTAAAATATATTGTTCATAAAACTTGGGCAGTGAGTAATCTAGATGTTTGTGAAAATTAATGCCTGTAACTACCTTTGAGCGGGGATGGCCCTATTTCTTCTCTCTTTATTCTGAAATTTGCTCTCCAATGCAAAATAGGCATTACAACAATATAAAAGGAGTGGAAGAGTAAAAATGCTTTTGGACTGAAGTTTCCAACTTGATCAGTCCCAGGACTCTGGCAAAAAGCATGGGCTGGCCTAATGAGTGAGTAATCATATCAGGAGAAAAATCACAGCTTTGGACTTTATAGAATTGGAAGGGCCTTGTTCTGTCTTGCTGGAGTTCTGTCATGTGAATATCTCTATTCCACTTCACTTGCCTCACTCTGTCAGGCTCTTGAGTTACAAAGCAATGAAACCGCCTAAGAGAGGCTTGGAATCACTTCTTTCAAATGATACAAAACTAATCTTTAAATCTAGCAGGATTTTTTTTTTTTTTTTTTGTATTTTAGCTGCTAAATTCCTGTCACAGTGGAACTGAGGAAGAAAAAGCAAGATGGTTATCAGAATTGTGTGATATTAACTTCCATTACTTCACAACCTGCTGTGAGCAGAAATGCTTAGATGTAAAAGCAAACAGAAATCCCTGCTAAGAGGGAAGGTGTTCCAAATACACGGGGTGGGGTTAGCATCAAAAAAAAGTGCCAGTTTGGAGAGGGGGAAGCTGTGTATAGGCTGTGCCATAATGAATGGTTATTTTTCTGCAAACCGCTTTGTGCAAAATGAAAATATTTTCTATCTAGAAATGATTGCAAAAAAAAAAAAAAAAAAAACCAAAACAACCCAAACCCTGATTCTTTTCCTTTCCACTTGAAGATCAATACTTTTATCAAGTGAGCATATTCTGGAAAACACAACTTGATAGTCAAAGGTACCAAGCGCCTATTGTCTTTAAAAAAATTAAATGAAGTACAAGTATTCCGAACTATTGGAAACAGTGTCCTTGATCATTCATAGGATATATGATATATTTCTCTGTTTGTTTCAAGAGAAAGTGGGCAGGAGAGCTCTCAGGACATACAGGTCTCATATAGAACTCATGGGAAATGTTCCAATGCCTGGAGCCCAAGAGGAAAGATTTCCTTCCACTGACAGCTGGGCCAACTCAATTGTGGGTCTTAGGACTTTTGTGTCAAGCCTGGAGCCTTCCTCCTCTTTAACTAAAGACTGTGCTTAAAATTGGAGAAGGGCCAACCTGAGAATGTTAGAAGAGCAGGGAAAAAAATTAGTGATAAAAGAGAAGGGAAAACCTCAGCCCTATAAGTAAATGCCACTTGCTCTGCACAGAAGACACGATTAACTTTGAGAAGTTGGAGGAGTGAAATTTTTAACCATTTAACCATTTAATTCAGGAGATCTTGGAAATTGTATTCTAAAGTTTACTTATTAACACAGAAAGAAAAAGATAAGAAATGGTGCAAAAAAAGGTGATATAGAATGCTGCTTAAAAATGTATTGTGTTATACTTCCATATAAATGTTATACTGGAAAATCTTTGAGAGAGGTAGCCTGCCCTTTAAACCTTTAGGCATTTATGGCCTTAATTATGCTTTTCACCAAGATTTTGCATATTTAATATTTCCTTTTAGAGCTTTCAAGAGTCTCAGTTATTAATTCCACTGAGGATTTATAGGTCTTCTGAATATCCCTTAAGTATAAAGATTGTAGACTCATCAAATACTGTTTTCTTCCTTTAAATTTTTATGATTTCTATATCAAACAGGCAACTGCAGTTTTAGAGTTGAAAGTGCAATATTTATTGCTTGAGGTTCTCTCTACCTTTCCAAACAGAAGCAATTCCTTCATTTCTGCAGTGAAATCTGTATCTTCAGATGTGATTACAGAATGGAGACAAACGATCTCTAACTCACAAGAACAGGCAGTTACTTTTCATATTGCATAGCCAAAACAATAACATCTCACCTAAAGATGCTATTTATAAAGTGAACCACCTGCAATGGAGAACAGTGTTAACCAGAAGCCTATGAATAAGTCATGGAGCCTAATTTTCTGTTATTACAGCCATTGTTTAAAAATGCATGTCTAGCCAGGACTTTGTAATGATTTTGTATTACTTAAAAAAACTTGTAGAGTTTTTTTCCCCCTCAATTATTTCATTACTTCTTCATTATCTTCGCTCTCCTCCAGTGTTTGTAGAGCTTTTGAAAACCAATAGGAAAGAAAAAAAATAAAAAAAAAAAGAAAAGGAAATTTTATTTTTTTAAAATTGCCCCTGAGACTATCAATGCTTCAGATATTTTTATGCTTCTTTCTTCAAATGCTTTCACCATGTTATGCCTTGGCATCTGTAGCAAAACCCATTAGCTGTGACAGGTTAAGATGCCTCTACAGGCTTCACCACAAAGGAACTGAGTGAGTGCCAACCATTATTCCCTACCACATGCCACACCAGCTCTCTGAAGAAGGCCAAATCTCTAACTCTGCTCTTTACTCCTCAGTCCTGTGGGGGAAGCTGCTCTGAGAATCTCAGTTACTTGGTAGAGGATTTTCCACTCCTGGCTATACCATGGTTTTGGTTCATTAACCCACAGGCGACAAGGACATTCCTCACTCAGTAGATCTTTTGCAGCATTTATGTAATTTTTCAGGTTTAGAGAGTGCTGTAGGTGGACGACATGATACACTAATTAAATGGAATTTCACTGACTGTGGAAACTCCACCATCAATATGAGCCAACCTGTACTTGCTGCATATCATTGTACTACTGACCAGGTACTAAACCAACCCTCTCCAGCATTTCTAAGTGGGTCCCAAACTTATTCGACCTCTTGCCAGCTGTTTCCACATACTATGTGGTGTGATTCATATTCCTGATCCTGCGTGAGGATTATTCCTGAGCTGTCCCCATTCACATCACTGAGAACAAACCTCACAGACCCTCACGGTGGAGTTGTCGTAAATAGGTGTGGATTATTCATTGCTGTATTAAATCTTCAGAATCTCCTCCCGTTTAGAGATGGATCACATGTTCTTGTGTTGGAGGCTGTGTTTGGCAGAACATTTTGATGCACACAGAGAGGAGCAGTGAGGAATTAATGGCATGATCCAGGCTGGAAGGAAACAGCAACTTCATAATTCCCACACTGACAGCTTCCTTTAGATGAAGTTGTGATTGAAAAAGCCATAAGCAGACTGTGCAACATCGCTAAGGTTAGGAAAATTAATATATTGAAATCACAGGAAATAGATGTTGGTATTTCTGATACAAATTGACCAGATTACCTTCATTCTGTCCCCCTCCTGCCATACCAGTTTAATAATCATGGTTTGGTTTTTTTTTCTGGTAGCAGAGTTTTGCAGTGTTCTGTTATTTTGGTTCCACATGAAAGATTCAACATAAGCCCAATATTTCCTTATGAATTTGAGGATGAATGATCTCTTTCCAGAAGAACCAACTGCAAGCAAAGCAATAGCATAGCTGGCAAGATAATGCCCAGCCTTTTGGTAAGGTTTCTTCCATATAAATCTCAAATAACTTGAAAAAGGTGCACGAATATTGTTATCCTCGCTTTAAAGAGGGATCAGATGAGGCATAGGAAAACTAAGTGTTTGTAGATGAAACAGAGAAAGAGCTGGAAATGGAATAGGTTCAGCTCTCCTGAATCCCCACTTGGTTCCCTTTCCCATCATTGTTCTCAGGCTTCTTGTTTAGAATGCCTCCTATCAAAGGGGTTTGGGAAATTTCGTTACAGTGCATATTCTTGTTGAGAATAACTGATTGCAGAGACTTGGTTCCCACTCCTGTGGTTCCTTCTTGTAGCACTGAACATCTGCTTGCAGAGGCCTCTGCACGTTCCTGCTGCTGCTCCTCTGCAGAGAGCCAAGAGCTCTTGGTTGGAAATTCAGCACAGCCACGTCCCACTCTGGTTGTCAGTGCCCAAGGAGGTGCCAGTTGCTGCTGAAAAGATGTGATCTTAATCACGTCTAGAAAGCATGAGACGTGCCACTTCTTCCTAGTGTGCTCTGTTCCCTGAATAACAAGGGAAGCTAATGAACATGAGAGAGCAAATGAATTGCAGGATCTGCCAGTTCAGAGGTGTTGATTCCTCTTTAGCATTCTCTTTGCTTCCACCCACCACAATAAATTCAGATTAGGTATTGAAACATCCAGTTGAAAAATATTCTTATGTTTAGTGTTGCATAACTTACATTCTGACACATCATCTCAGATTCTGGTACAGGGCACCCCACAAAGTGCTGCAGAAATATAAAAAGAACTGGAATTAAGTTGTGATCTCACTTGTCCAATCCAAAATTTTGACAAATGTGTAATAGATGGGATTTCCTCTTTTGGGAAGGTAATTTTTAATTATCCATCCTACTAATATACTTAACGGCCTTCACAACTCTAATTCTAACATCTTCACATTGCTAAAAATCCAGTTAATTTTAATTCAATTTTCCAAGCCCAAGAGTGCTCTGTTACCTGCCATAAAGGGATTATTTAGCAGCTTTAAAATTATATTGCAGGTATTAAGTCCCTGGATATAGGCCCTGGAGTTTTAAGATGGACAAGCCAAGCTGAAATTCATTAACATTTTGAGAGTGACTAATTTTAAAACAAATTTTAAAATGCTGTTTTGTTTCTAAAAACAACCTTTTTTCTTTATATTTTTTAGCTACAGCTTTTACCCAAGCCTGATAAGTATCTATAGAGAAAGGGTGAGCTGTGCTAAAAGGATGAGGAATGAAAAACTGTTTCCACAGACACTTGTAGAGCTGAGACTCTCGCAAGCCTGATACCTTGACTCTCCAAATGAGTATCACAAAGAATCGTTATACAGAGAGGAAATCTATTGTCTCTTTCTGAAACTTCACCCAGCCCAAGAGGTATTTTGCAGGTCTTGAACCACTGCTTGGACAACATTGCCATTATTTCAAGGCTTTCATTCTTAGAAGTTACTCTGCAAAGTCGCGGCTCGGCCAGTGTGGGCTCCCAGTGATCTTATTTTCACGCTAAAATAAGATTATTGCTCCTCTTTACTTCAGTGGATATAGGATAGGCAACCCCTCTGAGAGGCTGATGAGGGTTTCTTCCTCCCCATACAATGATCAGCAGAGTAACCAAAACCCGTGACAGTTGTTCCCATTCGTATCCATGGAGGACAGAGAGATGAACACTACACCTACAAGGTCTTTTATTGCAGCTGGAGGGAAAAGAAGAAAACAAAAAAAAAAGAACTTTGAAGTTCTGGTTGAATTTCTAGGCTTGCAAAGATAAACCAGCTTCCATTAAAAACGTTTAAATTGAAGAAATATGATACAGGAATCAATGAGAAGAGAAATGAGCAGTTTGGGAAGCACATTTCTTCAACTTAATATCTTAAGGGAATTAAAAGGGAGGGAAAGGCTGTACTTCAGAGGTGTTTTGGGGGAAATTGTTTGCCTGCAGTCTGGGAAATCCCGTTGCTTGAGTGTTGCTTCTGAGGGGTGCTTTACTCTTGGCTGTTCTTCGGTGCCTTATCCCAAGCAAACCATGCTGTTTCCCTGCTTTTTCTCCTGGGACTCCTGAGTCCAGGCTCGGGCTGGTGGCTCAGTTTTTACTGGAACCTCCCAAGTGGTGGGGTCAGCACAAGTGAGGCAGGAGGGTGCCGTGGAGAAGGTGTGAGTGAGCTCGAGACCAACTCCAGGCACA
>QWTY01021558.1:0-11843 GCA_008033365.1 Pseudorectes ferrugineus
GGACAAGGGATAATGGTTTTAAGCAAAAAGAGTGTAAATTTGGACTAGGTATAAGGAAGAAGTTTTTAACAATGAGGGTGGTAAAACACTGGCACAGGTTGCCCAGAGAGGTGGTGGATGCCCCATCCCTGGAAATATTCAAGGTTGGGTTGAATGGGGCTCTGAGCAACCTGATCTAGATGAAGATGTCCCTGCCCATTGCAGGGGGCTTGGACTAGATGGACTTTAAAGGCCCCTTCCAGCCTAAAGTATCCTGTGGCTCAGTGAATTAAGCAATGCAAAGCAGATTATGATCTCATTTACCATTGATGACAATCCAGAGAAATTCTTAGCAACAGTAGCAAAATGTAAAGTACTTTCACAGCTATAGCATTTGTGCTCTTGAGATAAGTGGCTGTATGCAGCTGCTTATGTGGACCTATTGTAATCACATATAGTATTAAAACAAATGAATACCATGCCTGCAAACCAAAATAAGATAAATTGATGTGATCTCTCAGCCTAGCAGGACACTTTGTGCAGTAGAGATTGGTCAGCTGTTATATTTAGAATAAGCAGTGATTGCAACATCTCGGAGGAACCTATATATTAATGTGGCCTTTTCCATGTCAACCTCTACACTTTTCTTGTGACTAATCAGATTGAGACTTGAGGGTTGGATCCAAGTCTAATGTATTTAGCTCTGCTTCTTCGGGAAGTGTTCTGGGTAGCGGCTCTTTCCAACTTCCTCCATTGTTATCCTTACGCTTTGGTAGAGCATGGAAGATGCAATTTACTTTATCCCTGCTGACATGCAGTTTGATCCCTCAGCTCTGCAGGACTGTTCATTTGCAGGAAACTCCCCCACTGCACACAGACAGAGTCTAACACATTCTATTTTCTGCTTCCTTGATGGTTTAGGAATGGTGAGGATGGAGTGAGCCTTGGATATGTACTCAGTAATTTACTTCTACAATATAAAGTTACACTCTAATCAACTTAAGGCTCTATTTGACATCACAGAGTTCTTCCTCCCTACCCATGTTTATCTGTGATGGCAGAAGTAGGAGCAGTAGCTTGAGAGACTGCTTAGTCCCTGACCTCAGAAGGGCTCCTTTCCTGTTCTAAGCTGGGGCTTTGGTTATGGGGAGTATTTATCATAAGATCCATGTAAGATCCAGTGCTGTGGTTTCTGCTGTCTGGAACCATTGGGGATAGTCACCTGAGAGAACGTGCAGCACAGGCACTAAGCCTTCAGAAGCCTTCTGCTGCTTAGCATGGGGTATCAGGACTCTCTGCGAGGAGCTGTGAGCTCAGTAAGTGAGATGAGATTGACTTATGCAATTAAATTAATTGTTTGAAGCAGAAATGGCCCTGACTGAGTTTGAGTCACCTGTGACACAGCAACAGATACAGTAATTGAGCCAGCAAGCAAATCGGAAGCCTCAAGCAGCTCATTCTTACAAAATGGAGCCATATTTTGTGAGATGTAGTGGCTTCCAAGAGAACTAGAAGTATTGTTTTAAGTGGTCATTTGAGAGGTAGTTTGGATGTGTCCTCACTAATGTCTCACTCTAGCCAGAAGGACTGCCTTAGTAGTTTGATGTTTTCACTAGAGCAAGGATGAGTAGTTGGTACTAACGCTGAATACAGTGTCAGAAGGGCTGCTTCTGGAATCTCTCGATGCCACAGACAAGGAAAGCAGTTTCCAAGGAGGCCCAAGAATGAACTGTATTCTGGGAAACATGCCTTACGTTGGGAGATTAAGGGAACTCCATTTAGCTTATTGGAAAGAACATTAAGAGGCGATTTAATCACTGCCTGTAAGTATTTACTCGAGGAGAAGATATCTGATAGTTGAAGGCTCTTTAATCTGACAGAGAAGCATAACAAGATTTAGCAGCTGGCAGTTGAAGACTGAAAATTTCAAGATTGGAAACATCCACATTTACATTAACAGTGAGAATAATTAACCATTAGATGTACGTTAGTACTAGACTCAAAATTCTGCATCACTTGGAGTCTAATCAAAATGAAATGGCTTTCTAAATAGGTTTTAGAGTAACCAATTCTTTTTTTTCCTTTGTTTTTTTTGCTGCAGGAATCTTTGGGCAGAAATGTCTATTCCTTACTAACTCTTTAACACATCAGAATTTAAGTGCCTGTTTCATCTTGTAATTTACTAAAGCTTTACTCCTGGTTCAAAGCATAGATTTCATAAATTTCTAATTATTCTTGCAGATTTGTTCTGCATTGCTGGAAACAGAAGTCTTAGAAATTCTAGTGAGGGATCGGAAAATGAATACTCTGAGAGGTGTTAAATTAACTGATTGAATTCTTGTTACCTCTTTGCTCATGTTTCCCTCTATTTCCACTCTCTACAGGAAAGGGGAAGGATTCAATATCAATGTTTTAAATCTGATAGCAGAGAAAGGCACAGATGGGGGACTCAAACATGGAAAACACATTTATGTTAATATTTTCACTGAGTGATACACTGAAAGCACTGTAGTGCTAGCAGGGAATGTGAAGGTATAATGAAGTCTACTTGTTTTATTAGGGTGTTCATACTTTTATTTTTCGTCCTTTCACAGAAGCAAATCCAGAGAAATTCAACAGCCGATTTAGAAATAAAATGTTTTATGCAGGGGTAAGTACAGATTTGTCTTACAGAATGATGTTAATTTAGTTGTTTAAATGTTTTCTTAATTATCTTCCCCCTCGCTTTTTCACATCAGGAGCTCATGCCAGTTCATTCTGCCTGTTACAATTTCAAGTGCACACATGCTGTTTCTGGCAGTGCCACACACAGGTGTCTGTAGAAAAGACCCTGAGGTACTGACTTATTATACAGAGCTGTGCATTTGAGAAAAGTGCCACTCATTTGGACAAAGTCCTGGTCATATCTTGGTCCCTCTGCTTCTGGCTCATAAGCTTCTCAAGACACTGCTCTGCTTCTTTCAGGGTTTGGGAAGTGCATTGATAGTGGCTTTCCTAGAGGAATTCCCAAAGTTTTGGCCTGTGTCTTTGTAGCTTTGAGAAGCAGTCTTGGATGTAGGGTCATGGGGAGTGCAGGGCACAAATGAGGTGTTTGGAGTGATTAATAATGTGTGAATATGCAAATATAATTACCCACTTGTGCATTCAGGAGGCAAATGGACAACACTTTGTTCTAAAGCTATTAAGAGCAAACACCAGTTTGATAATGAATGACATATAATGTATTTCTGGATGATGACACCCACTGTACCTATGTGCCTTAAACATGGAAACAAGTATGTGAGCAAGAATTTGCACTTAATGGTCCAGGATACCATTGCACTTGGGTGTCCAAGGACTGTTTTTCAGTTAAGCTCTCAAAAGGAGAACTATCACAATTTAAAACAATAAAATAAAATCATGTCTTCTGAGAGAGTAAGTTTGACAAAAGGATGGCATTTTGGTAATTAGCTCCGTGGGGGGATAAGAACTGAGGAAAAAAAAGAGAGGAAGTGTTGACAATTCCTGCGCTTATTTCTGTTGCAGGCAGCCTTTACAGACTTTCTGCAAAGAAGCTCAAGAGATTTATCCAAGCATGTTAAAGTTGTGGTAAGTATAAGAAATTGTGTCATAGTATTGTGGGAAGGGGGTGGAGGTGGAGGTTTGGAGAGAGAGTGAGGTGAGAGTTTAATGGCTCTGTTACTTTTCAGTTTTGAGCATGACATTTGCAACACATTCCAAGGAAAGTCTTGGGAAAGTTGTTACAAAGCAGCAACACTTCTCTTGTCTGTGGCTCCATTCAGCAATTTCTCTGTGCTCTGTCACTTTGGCTTTGTAGTGTGATGGTACAGACCTGACTCCAAAGATCCAGGAGCTGAAGTTCCAGTGTATAGTGTTTTTAAACATACCCAGGTAAGCGCAAGACAGATTCTTGAAGTTATACAAGAAAAATAACAATAGTTTTCTAAAGACACTTGCCAGTTGTCCTAGACTGGGTGAATGTGCGGGGAGGATTTTGCCTCTGGGCTACCTTGTTAGGAGCTGTTTATAATACTGTTAATGAGCAACCCAGAATGGCATCAGAGTTCAGGGTGCAGCAAAACCATCCTTTAAAAAGTTGAATATCCTGACACAGTAGAAATGCTTAACAAACACACTTTGAAAAGTTGTGCATCTAACCTGCAAACAAGTTAGTAAAGAGACAGATGCCTGGTCTTTTGCTTAATTAGAATCAGTGTGAAAAAAAGGAAAGGGGGAGGAGGGGACAGAAATGGCGAGAGGGGAAGGATAAATATTTTACCAGTTAAGGAATACCAAACTGCTGAAAGAAGTCATAGTTTTTAACATGTTACAAGGGGTCCTTAATAAAAATATAGCTGAATTATTAAAAGTTGTCAATCTCCTGCTCTCTAGAACAGTAGTCTCCAGGCTTAATTTGATTGTGCATCTCTATCAGTAAAAATCTTTTAAGCACCACCCCAATATATGTATATTTATAAGTTATATACATGTACCTCTATACCAGTATTACAAACAATATAAAGCATGCACAAATATAAATTAAGAAGAAATGTCATAAAGATGAAACAAACACTTATTTTAATGTTTGTTTTTAAGGTTTGCTTTCTTATTTATTAAAAGTAAAAGCAATATTTTTCTTCACACACTCTAATTGTCTTGTCAGTTGTGGATTTTTCTTGCATGCATCCCACTTTGGAGACCACTGCTTTAGACAACTTCCTACTTTGCTCCACATGCAGTCCCAAGCACTTGATCTTTTGAGTCCTGCACTGCAAGCTTCTGCTTGGTGTCACCTCTCCAAAGTCCCCCCTACTATCACTTTTAGATCACTTTCACATCTATTCTTTGATGGTAGAAAAGAGAGATGCCACAGCTGTATCTGTTCCTGCTTCTTATGTCTCCCTGCCTCCTCAAGCTATGCAATGTTTTGCATTCCTTGTGCTGTTAGAACTGCTGAGCTAGCAGGGAGAGAGGAAATAGGGGCAAAACAGCTTTATGGCTCAACAGCTCACCAGCAGGAATCAAAGCAAATGGGGAGAAAAGAGTGCTGCTGCTCTATTACCTATTTCCTGGTGTTTCCCCATTTTCCTCTCAGAGAGGAACGTGATAAAGTTTATGGTGGATACATCTGCAGGTGCTGTATCAGCTTGGAAACAAGCAGAACAGGCTAATAGTCTGCTAGTCAGGACCCACCAGGGCAAGCTGCTGTCTCAAACTCTCTCTCCAAACTTCTCTCTGTAGGTACTGTGCTGGCACAATGCCCTGGGGAAACCCTGGCGATCACAGAGACTTTGAGCCTCAGCGTCACGACGATGGCTACATTGAAGTCATTGGGTTCACCATGGCCTCACTGGTGGGTACACGGGGGTGCTGCCAGGCTGGGTGAACTCTGCGGGCAACAGAGTGCAAAATTGTCCTTTTTACTGAAGAACAAGTGGGTTTCCCCGTAGTCAGCTAAGGCCAAAGCATGCTCTGCTGTTAAATGGCAGAGTCAAATTGTTCTTTTCTAATAAGAGATGTGCTACTTAATAATAAAAATTATTCTTTGCAAAATACAGCTAATTTGCATCGGCAGTGCTCCCAAGTTAAATGGTAAGATTATTACAGTAAGAACAGTATGATAAGTCATGATTTTACTGTGGGAGTGTTTTATGATCAAATAAATACTACTTTTTTTTTTTTAACTTTTGTATATTTCAATCTATGACATAAACATCAATTTTTGGGTATAGCTGGTATATTAATATGAAATACTATATAAAATTATATGCACATACAGTTTCCATATGCTCACCAAAATCTTGTGAAGCTTTAGTAATAGCTGTGGAAAACTTTATTAGTATTTCTTGCGTGAATTTTATCCCTCCTTTTTATTCTGCTAGGAAAAGGAAATTCAGCCAACAATTTTAATTTGTCAATGCACTTTCTGTCAATGCTGTCCATAAAGTGAGCTAAAACTGAGTTACCATAAAAGCAATCTCGCTGTAAATACCCTGGTGTCCTGCTATGGCAGTGGTCAAACACAGTGACAGTGTCTGCAGAGGGTGGTTAAAAGCAGCCAGAGTTGGTAGTTATCCCCATGCTAGCACTGACCTACCTGAGGCACTGCAGCTTGGACTTGCTGTGGCCAGCAGAAGGCCCATAACTGGACTTCCTGGCAGGTTTTTATAGCTCACACTTAACTCCGTACCCCTAGGCCTTTGTTGCTGCTGTCTCATGTAAGTTAGTTTAAAACTAAGATGGTTAAGCCTGTTTTAGCTAAATTCACTTTTTATGTGACCTGCCCTCAGTCCATATCACTTTCACTAAATATCCGTGATAATGGCGTTTGTTTCCGCAAAGAGAAATTCAGGAAAATCTAATCTTCAAAGTAAGCAAAAGGCAGTCTTGGTCAATCTTTCCTTTAAAAGTTTGTCTGGGTTAAGGATACTTTTGTGGCCTTTGTTTGTTTTTTTTTGATGGGGTCTAGTGGATTAGGGAAATAACCCACAAGAAAAATTTTGTTTATTAGCCTAGTAGATCTTGTGGAATAAATGTGAAGAGTTTAGGGCATGCTTTTGAAAATGCTGTCAAAATTCTCTTTAGCATGTACCGACAGTTTTCAGTCAGAAGAATTTTTGGGTTTGCCACTAACATTGCTCCAGCCAATGGAAGTGGCTAAAGTGATCTCAAAAGCTACCAACAATTTCAGCTGGGGCTGAGTTTAAGATGCTGGGCCCTTTGAGCTGCTGCTTCTCTTTAAAGGAAGCCTAATTGAGAGCAGAGGGTCTACAGGTGTACTTTGGTTGTGATGCTGAAGAACAATTGTAACCCTAGACTGTCTTGATATAACCCTAACTTGATTTGTATGTCTCTCAGATTTGCTTGTTCACACTTAAGTGGGTCTGTGAAACCAAGGGAAAGAACTACTTTGTAAAAACTACTATTATATTATTGATCATATTGTCAATTGATCCATAATATTAAGTGCACAGAGAAGGATTAAGGCCTTGACTTGTGTTTAGGCTGTTCTCTGTTAGCATTGCATATAAGATTATTTTTTCTGCATCTGAGAGATGGGAGCTAACAGCCACATAAGTCATATTCATTAAAAAATACATTTCTGCCCAAACATGTCTGCCTAGAACTTGAAGTATCTGCTCATTATCTTCCTTGCTTAATTTCTTTGAAATGAATTCTTAAACATGATATTTAATTGTTTTTAACAAGGTCCTTCTGCTTGCTCTTTTCAGCCTGTCTAATGTTGAGGTTGACTTGATGTGTAAGCTTTCATAATAAAAAATTTAAATTTATCTAATTCACATTAAGGACTATTCTGTTCAGGAAGGGGAAATAATTTTTCTGTCTCACAGATGTATCTAATTAGGGATGTTGTTTTAAAGAGCAAATAATTATTAGCATTACTGTTATTGTAAAAACAAACCAACCAAAACAAATAGAAAGCTTTAAGAATGGACACAGGTATTAATTTGTGCGTGCACATACAGGTGATGAGTCCTATAATGCATGTGGTTAGATATCTGCTTGTTGCCCACCACTTTCCTTTATGAAATTTTAAGTATTGCTTTGCAGTTTCAGGGTGAAGACACTTTCATTGTGCTCTTTTAGAATAGCTTAGGCATGGAGTACTGTGTAATGGATGCTGTCAGCAAAGTGGCATTTTGGATTTGTTAACTGCCTGAGCTATCTCTGTTCTGAGGTATCTTTTCTTTTCCCTGCTTGGTGTTTTGTTTGTTTGTGTTTTTCGTTTGTTTGTTTCTCGCAGGCTGCTCTCCAGGTGGGGGGTCACGGAGAGAGGTTGCACCAGTGCCGGGAGGTGACGCTTTTAACTTACAAGTCTATCCCCATGCAAGTGGATGGCGAACCCTGCCGACTGGCTCCCTCACTCATCCGGATCTCCCTAAGGAACCAAGCCAACATGGTGCAGAAAAGCAAGAGGAGAACATCTATGCCTTTGCTGAATGAGTGAGTTGCATATGTGCATGTCCTAATGGCAGGAGGCCCGTGTGGGGCAGCATATTCGGTCATGGATTTTGCATGTACTGGACTTGCGGCGCATTTGAAAAATAAATTTAAAAAAAAATCACATCTTCTGAAGTCCCTTTTCACTCTGTTGTAAATACTTATCTGACTTTCTTTTACTCTTTATCTTCTGAGTTACCCCTGTCTTGCTTTTAGACTGGTGTTGTATCTTTCTGTTATGTATTTATTTATTTAGAGAGGTTTCTGCAGGCTTGGCAGCGTGCCCCTTGGCTTCTGACAGTTCTGCATATGTATGCCATTTGCCCTTGAAGTTTTTTTTTATTTAGTTTCTCAGCTTTATTTATCTGCTTTTTAAGCTGCATTGAAGACCCTGTAAGAAATTGCCACAATCAAGAACTAATCAGGATGTATTTCAGTCTCTGTTGTGAGCACATGCTGCCTGGCAGAGTTTATGGAGAAAGACCTGAATGTCCTGAAAGAACCCTTTGTACTTTGTAGGAAATCCTTCTCCAGTATAGAAACCCAAATGAGAAGTGAGTATTGTAAATATGACTAGAGAAAAGCTAAGAAGATTGAAAACTAGTAGCTTGTGAAGAGGAGTACTTAGGACTAACATTCCTTTCCATGATTAAACCTTCTTCACAAGCACTGCAGGGATGTTTTAATTAGAAGAAACCTAAATAGTCAAATTTTGAATCTGGCCATCCAATAAAATAATTTAGATTGTATTGTAGAGGGTATTATTTTAATCCTTGCATAGGTCTTTATTACTGCTAAAATGAGTGATGCAAGGGACTTTGCTGTTTTTCATCAAGTATTCTAAACGTGAAGCAAAACAGTCTCTCCCTTATCCAAAGATACTGAACTAACAGCCTAAAGTTATTAAGGATCCACATTTAATTCAAACACTCATGCACTGAGGCTTTAATATTTCTGGGGAAATGGGTGGGGAATTTTGCTGTTGCAATTGTAATGGTGAGGGAAGTTCTGTGAAGAGGTATAATACCTTTCACTAGACTAACTCATATAACTGGAAAAAAAAGACAAGGTCTTAGGCACATCTTTTCTCTTCAGTATCTTAAAGGTTGTCTCCCATACAGCTGTGTATCTAGTGAAAGATACTGCTTTACTTCAGACTTTGACTCCAGCCCTTCAGAGTTTTTGGTCACCCCCTGTCTGTCAATCTATTCATGTAATCAAAGCCACCCTGGTTACTTCCAACATGTTCCTGTTCAATTTAGCACTCTGTTCTCTTACTGAGATGAATGCTTTAAGTTTCAGTAGAAGCCCATTTCTCTAATGTGCAATTTCTATTTGCCTGGGAAATACGTAAAATATACTCCTCTTTCTTGAGCAGAGAATGGCAGACTTGACTATGGGCAGCAGTGCCCAATTTCACCCAACCACTACTCCTCAATCATTTGTGAAAACTAGAATATAGCAAAAGGCAATCCTAGGACATCTTTTTCTGCACTGAAGGAGACTTATGCAAATGTAAAAAGAAAATTCATGGTATTTCAAACTGATAATTAGCATGGTTAGGTTTGGACTTTTAGATCTGAATTTAAACTGTGGTAGGGAAATACAGATTTGTAGTATATGCCAATTGTCAAGGGGATATATTCTTCGTGGTTTAGCTTGATTTAAATGTGCCATGGTACACTAAATTGCTGTCAGAATCCTTTGATTTGGCTGAGGTATTTTCCTGCAGATCTGTGTCTTGGGAAAATGCAAATGATCTGTCAGGAACTGTAGTCTCAGCTTCACAAATCAGAAACTGTGTCTGTATGTATTTACATCTATTTCTATATATATCTGTGTATGTACTTCGCTCTGAAGTGTTGAAAAGGAAGGACAGAGAAGTTGAATCTTATGGTGTGATAAAAAGTAAATGGCATGTTAAAGGTTAAAATCTAAGAAGCATATTAGTATTGTAAGAAGTTCATTCATTGTGATGCTGATTGGTAGTATTGCACAAATGAAGAAATTTGTAATTAAATATGTTTATCTATTTTTCTTAACTTGATATCTAGGATATAACTCCTTCTGTTGGAATCTCCCAGAAAGCCTTGTATGGGATTGAACATGATAGATTAAGGGTTGTTTTATGACTATAATTTCAACGTTAGATGTATGAGATAAGTAAGTCGGTCTGGAGCTATCCTTAATTACTAGACAGTTCTTCTTGAGCTCCTTGCCAGGAAAGCAATTAGAAAATTATCTTGGTCACAGAAATGAAGAGTTGTTATTATTGTCAGCTTTGGTATTATTGCCAGATAAGAAGTGGGAGTGAGTAGAAAAAGACTTAATTTGAAGGAGTTTTACACTGTTTCTGTATTTTTTTGTCCTGTTCGTCTTTGTTCTGGGGGTGGTTTTTTGTCTCCTTAAAACACTTGTTAGCTAAGTTCTCATTCCTGTTTTCCACTATTGATCATGGTAGCATGTGAAAGAGACAACGTGTAGCTCAGTTTTCTGTGATCGAGCCAAGAATGTGGTTGTTGTGAGCTGTACCAAAAATTATGGGGAATAAGAAGAGAAACTGTGGTTCAGGTTTTCCAGGAATAATCTTCTGATTAGAAACTCATGCGTAGTATATGCCCCAGTAAGTTTCAGTCAATGAACACTTTCTGAATTGCAAAACGTAATTGGCTCTCACTGACTTTTAGTTTGGTTTGAGGATGAACGTCCTGCATAATGGAAGAGAAAGAAGAGGGAAGAGCTTTTAGATAAAAAAAATTCTATACACTCGAGAAAAAGAAAGGGACCATTTGAATATTAACAATAAAGGTGAATTAATATTGGGAGTCACTATATATAAAATGCAAGTTTCTCTGAGGTATGAGAAAGAAGAAAGGAAACAACAATTTGGTATTGTGGATACAAAATCTCCAGTAAGGGTATTTTTTTCTTAAACAGTAATTAGAGATGGTCAACCCTTGGAGCCAATTATATTTATCTGGATCTCAGCTTTGATGTTTGTTTGCATTTCTGGACCTGCTTCCAAAGTCTGCTGCTTTGAAATTTTCGGTGCCTGTGGAAGAAATTCTGGGGTCCCTTGTCTTCCCTGTATACTTATGTGCCGAGCTTGTCACTGGTCGTCACTTGTGTCTTTGGAAAGCTCCTGTGCCACATAGCAGTGATTTTCTCCATTTGCATGTCTTCAGTTGCTCTTGGCTTCCTAGTGTGAGCTCAGAGCTCTGCATGTCCCTTCATTCAACTTTTATGTGACACATTCCTTTTGTTTCTGTTTAAATGTTGTGTGTCTTTTTCTTTCTTCTCTTCCACTCCTTCTCTCTCTCTCTCTCTCTCACCTTTTTTTCTTGTCTGTCCTCACTGTGTGCCGTTTTTCTCCTGGCCACTCATTTCCTGCTGCCTTATAGTATCCATAAAGTGCAGTCTGCTGACCTGAGGAGAGTCTCGGCTCCCCCTGATTCCTTCACTGTGTGAGTATCCGGCTTTTTTCTATTCTGTAAGTTCCACAGCCTTTTATTATTACCCTGTGTCATTCAGCCAAGCGATGAGGCAGTAAAATCCGGTGAAAAACGGGAAGAGGGAGCTCTGATGACAGCATGATGGGCACAGGATCTTGCCAGGAAGGGCCCAGTTCCACAGCAGCCAAGTAAGGTAGGCAGGACATGTCTGGTGATGGTGAGCGGGTTCAGCCATGAGCCAGCTCCCCAGACATCCATAGCAACAGGCAGATCTGAAGTTAAATGCCAGGCACCATTCCTGGAAAGAACTGAGATGAGATCTTTTCAATCCAACACAGGAGGTTTCCTCTGAACACAAGGAAAAATGCTTTTTATTGAAAGGTTGACAGAGCACTCGCACAGATTGCCAAGAGACATTGCGGAATCTCCGTCTTCAGTGATATTCAAAAC
>QWTY01021559.1:0-12554 GCA_008033365.1 Pseudorectes ferrugineus
TCCAGGGGTTTGATGTGTTTTTTTTCAGGCTGACAATGAAATGAAGCAAAATTTTTCATTGTTTTTCTCCAGCTCTGGGAGATGGAAGAGTGCACATCAGGTATCTACTTTATCTTGCTGATTTCAGGCAATAATTTGTGATGGAAGAAGTGCAGATGTTAATTCCTGCTCAGCTTGACTCAGAAAAGAGGTTTTTAGTTCAGATCACTTTTGGGCAGAGCTGGTACTTGACATTTTCATTAAAAGTAACCACATGCAACACCACTTGCTGCAGGAGTTGCAAACTCCTTGGCTTATTTTATTTTATTTTCAGGCTGGAGGAACATCCCTTTGGCCCTCAGAGTGCCTAAATGCAGAGGAATGCTGCATGCCAATGTATGTGCACATGCATCCACATGCCTCTCCACACATTTAGAAATCATAATAGGAAACATATCCTGAAGTGGAAACACCAGAGGACTTGTTTGTGACCCTGCAGTGATACAACTCTGTCAGTGTCACAGAGATGGTGCTGATTTACACCAATGTGGGGTCAGAGAGCAGAGCCTCTCGGCACCCAGAGCAGCAGGGATGGTAAAAAGCCAGCCCTAGGCTTTTCTCCTTTGCTGCTTTGCTGTCTCAGGTCTCTGCCAAGGATTACTTCTCTCTTCTCCCTCTTCTTCCAGCAGGACATGGATGTGGCAGCCACTGAGGCTTTGCATAAGTGGAGAGGGTGAGCAGCTCTGTGGAGGGCCCGTGCTGACAGCAAACACATCCAATGCAACACAAATCAGGATGGATCCCATCCCATGACGTCCTCTCACTCATGCAACTTGACAGAAAAGCACAACAGAGGCAGCTGGGTTTGCTGCTAATCTCTTGCCTTTCACCTGGGTTTGTGTTTCCTCTGCCCTAATGTCTCCTGTAAGCTTTTGCTGTGTCCATCCTTCCTTTTTGCTGCGCCTCTACCAGCAGGCAGAAGAGAGGGGATCTAATTTAGGGGACAGCCATCAACAGACTGTAAATTTGGCAGCATGTCATGAGCATACTTCAATATGCTATATAATTTATAAGGCAATGAATCCACTTTTAAGGCCAGCCCTGAATTTCAGTATATCAAAAAGCAGAAGAATAGACTGCTGCTGCCAATTATAATAACGTGCCCAGAAATACATTGTGTGAGGGCCCTTGTATCTATCAATAAAAGTGTTTTAATTCTCCTTTTAGTGGCTAGGTACCGTGTGTTCAGTAGAAGTTATGGCTAGGATGACTTCATTGATAAAGCTCCATTTTTTGTAGCAGGAAGGGAGAACAAAAGATGTAATAATCTCTGGTGTATCATGTGGATTCCCATTGTGTGGCATTGACTTCAGGGGATTGAAATTTCTCTAATTAGGGTTTTTTCTCTGTCCTGAGTTCCTGGCAAAATCAGAGTTCAAAACATGAGCTTAAAGCCTAAAGTAGGTTTGATAAAATTGAAGGGATAGAAAAGTTCTGGAAACAGCTTTAAAATGGATGCATTGCTTTCATTGGTATTTTATAGGGGGAATTCTTCGCTCTGGGCAGAGCAAACCCACCCTGTGGCCCTGCTTGTGCATCCCAACCCACATCCCACCTGGCTAAGCTCACCCTCTCCTCTGTGAGGGAGGTGGACAGGGATTTTCTCTCTGGCCATGGGGAGGGGAAGGAAGGTGATCTGTGCATTTCCATTCCTTTCCTGTCCTAGTCTGGTGGCAAGTGCTGAAGGGCAGGGCATTAAATGAATCCAATTCCTATAAAACCTTGGCATTGTTAATTTATTTATTTGTTGTTTATCTAGTTATTTATTTAATATACTGAACTGAGGAACTATCGTGACTGAATTACCTGATGGGCCTGATCTTGAAGCCAGGTATAATTTGGTCTGGCTATTCACAACCCGAGTGGAGAAAAACATTTTAAAACAAGACAAAGCATACATCATGGAGACTCACAAAAAACCCCTAAGAATGTAAGATACAGACCAGAATAATTGAAATTATAAGGAAAGACAGAAGATGATTCCTCTCTCTCGGTGCCTCACTGCCTGCAGAGGAATATCAGATTAGTGCAGAAGCCAACACAGATATGAAAAGTGCCAAAATGCAGCAAAGATTAAACACCAAATCAGTGCTGAGAGGCATCCGAGCCATCTCACTCACTGCAAAGCGGGTGGCAGAAAGCAGCCATGTCCAGAAGCCAGAGGAAGGGTTTTCAGGGCAAGAGCTAAACATGCCTTGGTATCAGACCTGGGACCTGCATGCCAGGCTAGAGGAGCAGTGTCAAGGTCAGCTCAAAGCTGCTCTACTGGTGGGCTGGTATTGGAGTTTGGGCCTTGGCACCAGAAAACTGCATGGAAACCAGAAAAATCTCCAGATATTCTGGCAGTTGTTGTCTAGGAGCTTTACCCTGAACTGGTCTTGCTTACTCAGACAGTGTCAGGGAAGGTTTTCCATAAGGAAGGGTTTCATGAACTCCAGGGTCCTATCAGCCTCCTCAGGACCAGCACACAGATGCAAGCCCTGATTCACAGCTGCGAGGACAGACCACCTGTGGTGTGTTCATGCTCTTTTCCAGCAGCTCTTATGGACTTCTGGGAATCCAGGGGTCTGTCTCCAGGGGGAGAACAAGTCAGATACCAAGTCTGTGGGTATTGACTTCCTCACTTGCAGCAGGACGCTGCTGTGTTTTCCATATGACATTGCTGCAGAGGCAGACAGTCCAGGGCCAGTGAGGGATGGAGAAGTATCTGGTAGACAATGATTCCTTCGGGATTGTACTGTCTAGAAGATGGAAGAGGGCCAGGAAAGATCAAAGGCGCAGCGTCTGCTAAAAAATAGTGATTACAGCTGTGTGCATGTATGGTTGTGGGAGGCATTCTGTTTTCTGTTTTGATTTCATTATTAAGCTGTTAGGAAATATAATTTCAGTTCAATTTCAAAGCAGATTTTTTTTTTGTGAATTAAAAAACCGTTGCAGATTCTTTTGGTTTTGCTCAGAAATGAGTGTGTGCATGTATGCAGTTGCAGCTTCACAGGCTGTCATCATGGCATCGTAAAGGTAAGGTGAGTTTCTTATGCAGTTTATTATAAAATTGTGTGTAAAACTGAAATGGTTCACTGAAAAGGAAACCATAAAATTGTATAAAGATTCATGATCCCTTACTGGTCTTATTTTAACAAGAAGCTATAAAAGGAAACATTTATTTTCCATGCTAAAAGTAAAGGTCATTCAGTAGCTTTCAGTTTTCTTTCCTTCTTTCCCCCTTCTTGGCACTCATGTCAGTTTCTGAAAATATTTCATTCTTTTTCTTTCATTTCTCCCCTTTCAAGCTCACCATCTTTCACTCTAACAGCTTCTTTCTTCTCTATCATTATTTCCCAGCAAACCAATATCCTTAGGGGTTCTCCTGCCTTTTATTACAAAGAGTTCATCTCATCCAGCCCTGTGAACTGCAGGGCAGATAAGGAACTATTTTCAGCACTCTAATGTTCTAGAGGTAGTCTGCAAACCACTTCAAAAAGACTCGTTCTTTAGTGATTCCTAAACTTTCCTTTCCACAGAGCCTCTGTAGCATATCAGAACAATGGTAGAGAACCAGTGGTCATTTGTAAAAAATGGCAAGGAAATATTAAAATTTGTGTGCTAGACTCCAAACACAGAAGTTACTGACATTTCACCCTTGTGCGGAGATACAGGGGCAGGCAATTCTTATTTTAAAGAAGTCAGGTACTCTGATTATTGAATATTCAGAGACTTTATGGACTAGAACTGTAATTTCTCTAATGGCTGGGGTCTCTGCTGGGTCTCAACACTCCAGGGGTATAACATGAAGTTTTCACATTCAAAGAGTGGCTTCTGCCTCCCTGGCCAAATTCTATTCAGTCAGGTCCTGGATTTACCAAATAATTTTACCATTTAAGGTACCAAATTTCTGATGAAAGTAGGTCATGGCACCTGCAGGGTTCTTCCATGGACTTTATTGCAGATGTCTGTCGAAGGCCCTGTATATTTTTAACAGGTTCTGTGCCATTCAGTAGCATGGATGTTCTCATGGGGTTTTCACCACTAAGATTTTTACTTTTCCATGGGCTTAAGAAGTCAGTGAACTACTGACTAATTAGGCATTACAAAAATCTTGAAAATCAACCATTAGCACGAGGTTTTTGTTTCCTTCCTCTCTGAAGGTATGCTTGCTTTTAGCTGGCTTTCTCTTTATCTTTCTATTTATTGTTCCTAAATAACCTCTATAAATTAAAACGTCTTTCTAATGTTTCCCAGTCCAGTGGTTTTTTTTTCCTGTTTATTTTTTTGGCAAGAAATCTTTATTTTAAGGCAACAGCATATTGACTTTTCTAATTTTCCTTCCCTGCTCTAGTAAGTCTAGTTGAGTTTTTGTGGCAGCTACGTCAGAAACCAGAGTCTTGTGACAGCTTCATAGATTTTACTCAGTAATTTATGTCGTGCTTGTAAAGCTGCAGACCACTGGAGCTACTGCAGGTGCATGTTCTTTTCTTCTTTCTCCATTTGGAATTGAAAAGCTCTTCCTTATTTTTAGTTTATTTTTGTTAATTTTATTCAAGCTTCCTCTGGTTAATATTCTCATAATCTCTTTCTGTTTGTAAGTACCCAAGAATAAAAAAATCTTCTATTTATTCCACTGTTTGCTTTTCTTTAATCACTCTTACTTCTATAAGAGAAATGTTTGGCTGGCAATATAGCAAAAAGGAAAGTCTTTTTTCCCCCCGTCCTGAAAGGACTACCACAAAATTCAGGGTTATTTTAAAATCAGATATTTCAACCATCTCTAGAAAACCTTAAAATAGTGTAATTTTTTCCTTTAATTAGCTTAAATGTTACATTCAAAAATATGACATGAGATAGAAATTAAACTCTAGCAGAATTCTATCTAGGGCAAAGTGGCAGCTGATGAATCTGAATTTCCAGGCGGATTTTCTCCAGAGTGCTTGCAAAGCAGTTGTTGGATGTCCTTTGGTGAGAGGGGTGTCAGCAGTGTAAGACTGGGACACTTTAAAATGTGTTGTACCTGTGGAAGGTGATCTGCAGGGTTTGGCAGGGCTTGGAGCACTCACCTGGCACTGCCCTCCCCTCCGGCCCAGCCTGTCTCCCCCTCTCCCAGACACACTCCCGGAGGATGCTTTGGGAAGGAGTAACCTTGGCTGTGGTGCTGCTGAGGCTCTGGCAGGGTGCTGGGGTTGCCCTTTTGAGTACAAAAGAGGAATGTCAGGGCTGGTACAGGCTGCTGCTGGCAGGGGCTGCCCTGGTGGCTGTCCATGTATTGGGCCTGGCTCCTGTTCTGAATAGAAAATTGCATCTGCTCCCAGAGCTCATTAGGTGTTCAGGGTAACTGTGTGCATAATGAAGGAGACTCCACCAAATTATTAGTCTTGATTAATAGAATTATTATAGAAGAAAAGTTATTTCAGTGAAATGATCCCATTATTTGTTTGATAAGAGAGCCTGTTCTATGCACATAACTCTAAATAACGCAGGAGCTAGATCTGAATCTTCTGGGCTAACTTTACATGAAAGGTTGAGCACCTGAATGGCAATGGATGAGATTTCTCCAGATGGGAAGTGAGGGGTGGTCCAAGAGGAGGGTCAGTGCTCTTCTCCTGCTGCACTTTCTGCTTCTCCTGCCCTGGATGGGACATTGATGTGATCTGTTACATGTAAGCCACTCCTCAAAGGCTCTAATCTTAGGTTCAAGACTACTTAAACGCTTGCAAAAGATTTGAGGGACTAGACTTAATATAGCTTAGTGCAGAGTACAAAATATAGTGCTTTTTATAGACCAGACCTTTGTAATTCTTCCAAAGAGGCCCAGTAGAAATCTAAGATATGAGCAATAGTAACACAAGGAACATGCTCCTTAGTACTCATATGGAGTGAATCCAGGTGAACTGCAGCTCCAAACACTTGAGGAAATCGGGTAGCTGTGCTGGAGCAGAAAGCACTGACAATTTTGGCAACTCCTAAAATGCCACAGAGTACAGCAGAAGAGAGCAGAGCAGCTTTCTTTTCAGCCAGCATGTCTTCTGTCTCTTTCTTTCTCACAGCTGTCTTTGTCTACTGCCTATGCAAATACCTACACTACATGCCTCGTGAGTTTTCTGGCCTTTTGTGTTTTTCCCAGATACTTCATTATTCCAGGGAGGTTGTGGAAGTGTTTGTGCCTGTTTGTGTGCACAGTGAACAATGCCATGGACTATTCACTGGAGTGATAAATTGTGCTCACTCCGATGTCAGGTACCTCTCATTGACTTCAGTTTCTTTCCTACTGGATGTGTTTTAGATCAACCAGGCATTAGGCATTAATCAAGGAGGTATCTGCAAATAAATTTTTCATCATAATGAGCTGTGCAGCTGAATTAATAGTATTTGCACTCTCATTATTTGCCATGATGTATGGGTGGGGTAGCAGTGCAGTGCACCCAGCTTGGCTGTTGGTGTTGCTGTGATCTCAACATAGAACTCAGCAACAAATAAAATGCTCATGTAATAACAGGTCAGGACATCTTTTTCTGCCTGCAGAGTGTATTTCTAATGTTTTAGACACTGCATTAGAGTTTTCTCATAGTAGATTCATATTTTTAGCTATTTTCTTGTCTGGTATTGATAACAAAGTGGTAGGTCAAGGTACCAATGGGACAAAAATAGGGTTTTGGAGCTTGTTATGATATAGATCTTGTAAAATATCTCTTAGCAATAAGTGCAGGTGTTGTATTACACACATGCAGATTTAAAATTTCACTGAATTCTGACTCTGCAAATTCTAATACTATCTAGGAATAAAAAAACCCTTTTTGTTGGACTTTAGTTTTTAAAACTTAGAGTGGCCTTCACTTTGAACCAGTAACTGGTTCAAGACATTTTCATTTGTATTTTTTCTGCCTAAGAACAGGTAAGAGAACTGATGTTCTTCCTGAGATGACAACTACTGTCTTTTGCAAGAGAATGTAATTTCCGTAATGACTGACTGAATTCTGGAAAAGAACTGGTTAATACAGACCGTAAAAAAATTTTGTTGTGGATAGAAGCATTTTGTACATGTTTAATATTAATTTTAATAATGTATATGCCTCCATTGAAAACAAAATTACTGCGAGAATTAACCTGAATATTTAGATCTGTTTGTTCTCAGAGTGCCCTCATGAATGTACTAGAAATTTTTATTATTTTTTCATACTACTTTCATTGAAGCCTTATAGGTAGTAAAAGGTAACCTCTGAAAAGGGATGTTCATTGAATCCTGGAATGGTTTGGATTGGAAAGGACCTTTAAAGGTAATCTAGTTCCAAACCCTCTGCAATGAACACCTTCCACTAGACCAGGTTCCTCAAAAAAACCCTGGGCTAAATTGTGTCTGGCAGAGTTTATTCTGCCAGCATGAAGAGTGGAGACATTTGGAAAAGTGAATCCTAATTTCAGAGATGAACCTGTTCCAGTTACCCCTTAAATAATGAATAGTGACTGACAGCATTTGACAAAACTGTCCTGTTTGTTAAAACAAAGGAAAGGACAATAACAAAACCACCAGCAAAGCCCAAGCAGCCACAGAGAGCTCTCCCACGTGCAGGAAGGGTGAGGAAAAGGTACATCTTGCAGAACAGATTGACTGCAACCACTTTGCCCAGTCTTTGTATTGTATTATTGGATGCAAAGCAAAAACTGTGGCTCTCTGTTTCTGTTGAGTTTTGTGCCCTCATGACCCATTTCAGAGTTTAAACACTTGCAGCAGCCTGACAACACTGACCATCTTCATCCTCCACAAAAACGGCATTTATCCCAGCACAGTCAGTGTGGATGTCTTTGTGGACATAAAAAAGAGCGATGTGACTGAGGAGAGCTTGTCCCAGGGCACATTTATGGCAGGATTTCAGTCCCATCGTGGCAGTGAAAGATCACTTGGCTGTTGCAGATGAGGCAGGAATTCCTAGCGTGAGGCACGGCCATTTGAGGTGTTCTTTGAAAAATACCCTGGCTCTGGATGCATTCAGCAGAAACTGATGCTGACCTGTGGCACAGGATGAGATTAGTTTGCATTTCTAATGCATATCCTGAAGCAGCTGGGCTTCCCAGAGCAATGTATGGGCTTTACAGGATATCACCAAGTTGTCTTTGAAAGGGAAGTTCTCTCTATGGATGTGTAAAGATTAAATGCACAGAAAAGTGCTGTGTGACGATGTTAGCTGAGCAAACACAGCTAGATGCTTTGGGATGTAACTTAATCTCAACTTTCAGAGAGAATAGTACGGCCCCTTAAAATGCAGTGAATTAATTATCTGACAAATCTTTAACTAAACACACAGAATGTACCATGCAGATCAGAGATCCCTCCTTCTCCTTGATTACAGCTCAAAGTGTGAATGTCCTCTATGTGATGTCTGTGATTCTTCTGCAGTCATTCTCTGAGACTCATAGCTGGTAATTTTTTTTGTAGCACTTGGCAATTGATGGCTCTGGTGGTGTTGAAGCCTCACTGCTCATGGTCTGTTTTCATTCTGTGTGTGCTTGGGCTCTTTTCCTGGTGCACTGCAGCTCCCGTGCTCTCCTGCAGCAGAAGTCCCAAGTTAGCCCTGCCAGATCTGCTTGGTGTGGAATGTGGAGCTCTGGGACAGCAGGTATGTTCCTGGAATTCTGCTTACAGGAGTAAAAGCTACAGTTTAGCAGAAGGAGTAATAGTCCCAATTGTCACTGAAGTGTTTTGACACGTGTTCGTAAAGCTCCTTCAGAACGTACACAGAATGGATCATTTATTTTAATGAAATTCTGTCTAACGCAGGCTATTACTCACTCTCCCTCCTCCGATTCTGTGAAGTGCCAACTCAGAGGATGCTCTTAATGATGAGCCTGAAGAGGCTTCCTGGGATTTGCAGCTATGAGCTTCTCCCAGCACGTTTGTGTTTTGAGAGAGAGAGATATTACTGAAGTGGCAGAAAATTCAGAGTATGGAAGTTCACCAGCAGAGTGAGGCTCCCCCAAGGACATCCTTGTATTTCAGGGGTATTTTTCCCCGGGAAAAACTGAAAGAGAGAAGTTTATCTAATATGTACATCAAGTACGGGTGGGAGAAAGAATGGGGAGAAGTCATTCTGCATCCTTGCCTGTGTCTCTGTGTTCTGCTCTGAGCTGCAGTGTGTGGGGAAGTCTAAGTATGACAAATACTTTTATGGCTCGGTCACCACAGCAGCCTGCAGAGTTTTATCCGCACAGGAACTCCTGCCCTAACAAAAGCAGTGTGCCGTGGTCATGCACGCCAAGCAATCCCTCTGTCTGGTAGGAGGGATAATAAATATTTGGCTGTGCTGGAAAAACCCCGAGCACAAAAAGTGTGTCCTCCCTCTTTTGCCAGGGCATCTGGTCCCTGAAAAAAAATGTCACCTTGCTGAACAGCATTTAAATCAAAGTGAAGTTGAGATTCCAGCTCTGATTCAGATATTTATAAACCTGTCATCTGCATTTCTGTGGAAGGAATGGGTTGACTAATAGCCAAATTGCTCCAGGAAATGCAGAGGAAGACCATTTGGAGGTCAGATAATATTTAATCAGGAAACTTTTCAGCACATCTTTGATGTTCCTATTAATTTTATCTTTTCCTCGATTCATAAATAATATCCATCTGGAGAAACTTAGATGCATTTAGTTATGTTTTATTAAGCAGGAAGTAATCCACTGGTCACACATTTTTAGGAAACCACACTTGGCTTTATCTTCTCTTTCCGTGGAGAGTAGAATACACACATGGTAAAATCCCCTCCCAGCAATGTCTTTGCTACAACCACAGATTTTTCTTGTATTTCCCTCTTGTTGGATCACCCGAGAATAAACCCAAGCACCAACAAAATTTTCTGTTTACCCTGGATGTCTTGAAATACCACGGCTCTCAGGAATTACTTTGTTGTTTTATTTAAAGGGTATGTACTACAATTGATTCCAGCGCATCATGACATTTACAAAAGTGCTTTTTGCAAGAAGGCCACTAATCTAGGTGAGAAAAGAAAGCATCCAGAATTTAAGGTGATTCTTGCTGTTCTGCAGGAAATTTGTGTGTGTCAGAGGAGGAAGATCTGGAAGGCACAGGGGAGAGGCAGAGCAGAGGAACCATGGTGGGTGCACGGTCAAGCTCATGACGTCCCCTTTGGGACAGGTGGACACACAGGTCCCAGAGGTGACCCCATGCCACCCATCCTTGGGGGTCACTTAGGTCAAGGCTGTTTCTGCCCTCTGTTCCCCCCGTGAGGTCATGTCTGCCACAAGCACAGAGGGAGGACTCTGAACATCCTCCAGAGTGTTGCTTTGTGTGGGCAGTGGCATGAGGTGACTTTGAGGAATTCTGCCACATGCTATGGGATGTCATTGTCACAGGGAACCAACATTTTGCTTCCTTGACCAAAGTTCCTGTGGGAAATGATGCTGTGATGTCCCATCATAGCTGAATTTATAAATTATTCCTCTGTAGTTGTTCATAGTGTACTTTACTAAGATATTCAAACCAAAAAAGGTAGGAAGTAAATGAAGAGAAGCTGTGGTAATTCTCAAAATAAATCTGAACAGGGGTTTTGTGCTTTGGTCTGACATCTTATGCAAGGCATTCTCCTCTTTCTGGTTGGTAGCAGAGGGAAGAAAGAAGAGAGCTTTTTAGCTTTTACATAAATGCCACTCAGAGATCCAGAGCCTGAGGCTGAACTGAGCTACTTTTGAAACAAGATTGATCCACAGGATCAAATAACCTGAAGTTTTCTTTTTCTGACTTTCCAGTTTAACTATTGTAAAATAAAGATAAATTTCAGATAGGTTCCTAAAGTATTTTGCCATCCACAGGCATACTTTTTACTTTGTACAATTACAAATTCTGTTGCAATTTCAAACCAGTAGGCCTTAAAAAATTCCTATCTTGGAAAAATCCTGTGCAAGTTATATTGGGAAACTTACATGCATGATTTCTAAAAATAACTTTCACAGTGTGTATATCAGGACCTGTATAATAATCCCCTGCTAAAGACTTGTAAAAATACCTGCCCTTTTTTAGATTGCTTTGTTAAAGCAGCAAGATTTATCTGCTTTTATTTTGTGATTTTCTTCTTCCTTCCACCCTCTTCTTCCTAAGAGCTGCAACACTGTTGGACTGGTTTTGGTCTGATATTACAAGAGGTGTGTCCAGGATATGATGTTTATTTCTGGGAGAAATAGCTGAACAAAGGGAGAGATCCTATTAATGTCCCAGGAAGCAGCATGAGCTCAACCTTTATGAAGTCCACACAGGCGTTCACAGTGAGAACTGTAGGTACTGTAAAAACACAGACAAACATAATCATTTAGACAATTTGCAATTATGTTGGAATGCTGCATCTGTACAAATTTAAATGTAAGTGATTTCTGGGGTTAGAGCCTGTGTATGCTGTGAGTGCACACAGTGCTTTAAATTTACTGATGATCAGCAAACAGCTTTCTTTGGGAAAACTGCTCTGTAAAATTGAAATTTAAGTGATGGGTTTTTTTTCACTGAAGCACATTTTCCAATTTTTGGTTTTTTAGTGGTAGGTGGTTTGCCTGTATTCCCTTTTAGCTTCTCCAGATGATAATTCCCTGCTTCCACCTGGCTCTAGGAGTCATTAGTGGGTGACAGCTTCTCTGAGGCATCCATAGAGCTCCTCTGCCCTGCCTGTTTGAACTGCCATGTCTCAGATGTGTTATCAAGACATTGCTATTGTGCAGATACAGATTAGTTCTTGAGACTGATTTTTCTGCTTCACCAGTTCTTTTGTAGCTGCCAGAACTAATTGCTTACATTACATTACCAGTCTGGGCCTCTATCACTCCCTGGATGATGCCATCCGTTGGAATACAGCTGCATACTTAAATGCACTTTTTAACTATATTTTACCATTTCTGCCCATGTTTACAATTGACAGAATTGTCCCTGATTTTTTTTCTCTGACCTCCACTACGTGCCAGAAATTGTATAACAGCTGAACTGATTCACTTGCCTTTTCTACCTCTAAAATTTCCAGATTTTTTCTGATTTAATGGGCGTTAAACAGCGCTATGTACAAATTCTTTGTACAAATAATCTTTCCTTGCTGAGACTGGGTAAAGTTGCACAGGAGCAACATTCTAGTGACTACTGATACTTAGAAAACTTAAAGCTTCAGAAAGGCAGAATGAAAATCTGGAAATGCATCAAAGTCTATCCTGCCTACATAATAAAAGGGGTTTTTTTTTAATGGCCCAGCTGTATTGCATCTTCATTCCAAGACATAAAATCCTATATGTATATAGGATATAATCCACTCACTGTGCTGTGTTGTGACACCAATACTGGTTGTCAATATAAATTCCTGCATGATGCCTGATCACATTCAAATACTCATGTTAATTTTAGTTAAAAGTTTTCTTATAACTCAAAAGACATATTTTGTACAATACTTACCATTCCTTTCTAATGTGCATTTAGAAGTAAAACTGTAGTCTTGCTGAGCAGAAGTAAATGAATGTGTGTTTGTGTATTTGCATTTGAGAAAAAAACAATCCAA
>QWTY01021559.1:12589-26465 GCA_008033365.1 Pseudorectes ferrugineus
ATCTGTTCTTTATATCACTGTTGCTTAAATGTTGAAGATTAGCTATTATTAATATTATTAATAATAATAGTTATGATGCACTTAGACACGATGTGAATAAAACAAAGGTTTATAAATGGCATAAAAGTAAGATCATGCTATGTCTGGTGACTGGAGTTTTAAACCCTGCATATTCAAATCCAAAGTACAAAGGAGTAACTGATGTGAAGATTCTCTCTAGCAACTGTTTGAATATCATTCATTTTTTGAGGAGCCACATTTTTGATGCCAAGCAGAACAATATTTTTTCCATGAAAATTGAAACAGAATAGCTTTTAAATGTTAGATATGGCATTTCTTAATAAGCCCAGTTTTCATCATTGCAGGTTATGTGGACATCAGATGACCTCTTGTTTTGAAGAGAGAACATCACTGTTCTACATACTACCCAATACTTGTTAAACAACCTTAAAAGGCACTCAGGGTAATTTGTTCTAGCACTGGCTTCCTTCAGACATGTGATGCAGACCAATCAGTGACTGGGGACACACAGCTGAAGGCATCTGACTGGTTTATTTGCTCTCTGTCTGAATTATCAGAATTGCAAGCATGTATTTGCCACAGGGAACTGAATTTGTACTTGAGTAAGGATTGAGTCCAAAGTGACAATTTTAGGTAACCCACTTTTATTCTTGGTCTATTCAATTCCAAAGACTTTCAACTTTCTTCATCACTCCTTCAGCTTCTTCCCACCTATCCCTTTCCTTATTCTGGTGTATTAGTTGCTAATGTATGAAACCTGATGCTTTTCCTAAATAGCATCATACTTCTCCAAGCTGAACAATTTTTACAGAGCTGTGAGGTGAGGAACATCCTAAACTTCTCAGAATGTTTTGCTGGCTGGTTCTACATCTCAGCTCATAGCAGGAGTGTTCCTAAACCTGCATGCAGGAAAGTACAGCTTCCAGTGTGGGATATTGAAAATAGGGTCCCACATTAAAAGGGAGATTGGCAGTTTTATCCCTGCCACAGAGAATATGGGACAAAGGCAGAGGAGGAGAGGGGCTGAGCAGAAGGAAAGCTGCTGAAGTCAAAAACCAAAAATAAGCATCACAAACAAGTTGTACTGTGATTTCCTGCAGAGTACATCTGCCCTCAGATCATTGCAGCTATTTCCTTGTGGGAGGGGGGCAGCAGAATTTATTCCAGTGGTTTCAGATTAGATTTCTCAAAGGGAGAAAGGAGTGGGGAGAAACACAAACCACTGTGGCTGCTTCGGATGCTGATTTAATTTACATTTGTGGTGATTGGATTGCAGTAATTTCCCTGGGGAGCAGCTTCTGAGATAATAATTTCCAAAGAGAAGCTTAGCCATGGCGAGCTGAGGACTTCCTGAAACAGGATGGCCTACTGAGAAAAATGTCTTTTTAAACTCGTGTGTGTTCACCCAAATTTAATAGGAATTCAAAGGATAAGAGAGCATGGAGAGAACTGTCTTGCAGGCACAGCAAGTTCTTTTGTGGAAAAATTCTGTGTTGGTAAAATTGTTTGCTATAAAATGATCTTCCAGGGAATTGCATTCAATATTCTTTAAAAAGATCTGGGAATTTGGGAGACATTAATGGAGAGCCTGGTATATTTTCAGTTATCCATGCCAAGTATTCAAAAATCTGCACACCCATAAAGTCCTTAGAGCATGGACAGTCCTAGAGAGTGGACAGGGTTTATCCATAATCACATGGTGTGACAGGAGAGAAATCTCAAGTTCTGATTCTGGTTTTGGTTTCTCTCCCAGTTTTGTGCCAGTGTTGTCACCTGTCACCCTACAGAGAGGGAGTTTCAGTCCTCTTCTTTACCTGGAGGGCTTCAGTCCAGTCCACCAGGGTCCATCTCAGCAGTTATTAAGCATTTTTTATGAGTGAAAAGAGGGAAAGAGTGAAAGCAATGAGTTCTTATTATATACTAGGATAAACAAAGAGTGAAGCCAAACAAATCAAGAAAATATTTTATTATCTGTCTCAGAGCAGGGTAAGTTAGAGCATTTATGAGCCAGATTTGGGGTATATTTGGGCTGCTTTTTCTGTTTGCTGAACACAAGAGAGCTGCAGAATCTGCCTGATCTGAAGGCCCAGCATAGTGGGGATTCTGGCTCTGTTGCAAAATCACCTTTGGTGTCTCTATTAATTAGGCAGCAGGGCTGTCATGCTGCCTTAGCTATGATCCATTTGTTAAACTCACTTTGATGCTAAAAATAGTCTCTTCTTGTTAGCTCTGCCTTCCATAGGACAACTCTTGCTTGATTTGTGATGCTGTGTGAATAGGCAGAAAGGAGCTACTGGACAGGCTGGTAAAAAATCAAGCCAGAAGTACTTGTAGCAAGGAAGGTGGGGGAAATTTGTGTCACACAAGAGAAAACCCTCAGGGAGGCCTTGCTTCACCCCTTCCAAGCTGTTTGCTTCTCTTACATCCACTGCAGAATGATTGCTATCAGCACACATCAACACTTGTCATACCCTTAACCATCAAAAGATGCCTTTAATTTGCTCTGCACAAAAAGCATTTTCGTTGCTGTACACAAATAAACAGCTTCATTTCAATGATGTCCATTTTAAAATTGCCCACTTAAAATGAAAAACATCAGAAGAAATCCTTTATTTGCATTCTTCCAGAACTTTTTTAAAACAAGGGATTAATATATAAAAAGAACTTATAAAATATTTCTGTGCTGTTGAATCCATTCTTTTCAAACTCATACCCAAAAGCAAAACAAATGAAAGTCTTCACATATAAAATTTCCCATAACGCTGTGGGTGAGACCTCATGAGTTCACAAGGTCCTGGTGCAGAAAAGTGAGTATCCAGGAAACATTGTCTGATGGGCCATCATCCAGAACTGGGTTTTCTTCTGATCTTTGCTTCTTGCAAGCCCTTAAAACCCAAGCTGATTTTGCTTTTATGAAAATAAGGAAGAATTGGTGTGAAATTTCTAGAAAGATTTGAAGGGGGCTTTTTGACTAGGGAAGGTATTTTCAAGGCTTTAAAGGTTTCAAAAATACATTTGAATCCTTTGGTAATTCAGACAAAACAAGGACAAATGTTGTCCTTCATCCCAGCCTGGACTAGGACAAAGTTTCTCAGTGTGACAAACCCTCAGCCTTCCCTAAACACAACTCAGTGGTACCAGACAAGGACCAGGCCACTGCTCTATTTTTGCTGCTGCAGTTTAGAGTTTGAGTCAGGCTGATTTTTAAGACAACTGATTTCAAGCACAGACTGCACTGGTATGTGGTGAGGACTGGCCTTGGCAGCCTTTTCAGATTGTTTTGCCCAGGAGACCACAGCCATGTGCAGTCCCCAAGAACCTGTAAGAAAAATTAATAGTTTGGTTCCAAGTGAAGTCAGATTCTTTGTTAAGTGAAGTCAGATTCTGTGTTAATTGTTAAAGACAATTGACCCTGTTTTGCTGTCACAAAGGCAAAGCCAAGATTAACTGGTGGCTCTCCTGAAGGAACCTCCTGATAGTGCCAAACAGAGATGACAGTGGGATCTCCAACAAAACCAAGAGCACTGACCATGAGAGCAGAGTTTGAACAGATTTCTCCTCCAGAGCAGCTCTTTGGAGGATCAGTGTCAAGAAGGCCAGGAACTGATTTAAGTGTTGCAGCAGATGTAACTGGACTCCAGAGAACAGATTCATCCCTTTGGTTTTGCTTGCAGGATCCACGAGCAAACCAGTTTGGAGAGATCACAGCAACGACATTTTCAGTGTTGCTTTTCTGATGGCTGGGGAAAATACTGACACTGGGATGAGAGAGAAGACAGGCAAAAAAAGGGAAATGTTAGCATTAAAAAGTGATACAATCACTGTTCTACTTTAGTGTAGATTTCTCAGAATTTTTTGCAACCCTAATTCTAACCTTTGGAAAGAGTGATCTCAGTGTCACCTGGCTGCTCTAAGGAATTTTTCCTAAGAACTTTGTTTTGCTTTAACTAACCTCTGTTTTGTCAACACATTTGTCATTAGGTGTTTCCTGGCCTCAACATACATAGCATGGAAATGATATGTTTAATTTAAAGGATTTATTTCATCAAAGCTTTATTTCTCTTATTTTTGTAGGTGCACCCAGACAGCCTGATCTGTCTAGGCTGTTCGAGAGCGATGCTTAACAACTTAAAAAACCTGGTTATAAAGAAGAAAAAACCACATGCAATCAATCTCTCTTTGCCATCCTGCTGTCTTTTATGCTCTTGCTGTCACTTAAAAATCTTAAGATGGAGGTGTGACCCTTACTAATACATTCCCATACGTGTCTAACACTTCTTCCTAACAGCCCCAGACTTCCTCATGCACAGCCGTCCCTGGAAGTGTGGATTTATTCTTTTATGAAATCTTAGAAAAAGGTGCAAACTGAAGTGTAAATAACATTCATCTCACCAAATCGATTGGAATGAGACTGCTGCTTTTAAGGTGGATTAGAGCTTAGGGGAAAGTTAAAATTTTCTCACTAATGTTATGTAAGGGAATGCTAAAGTACATGGGCCTCATGTTAGCAGAGACTGATTTGTCTCAGCTTTTTCTGTTGTGTGGTGAATATTATTTGAAATACTTGGCTGTGTGCAAGAATATTTCATATTATAGATGCAAAGTGTGCTACTTTTATGACCCTGTTGCTTTTTGTTACTAATCAATTGTCATCCACACAAAAGGAAAGCCATTTGGTGAGAGATGAGCTAGAAACACAAACACTAAAATGAGAAACACGCTCTGACAGCTCAGAGATAATTTCCTGACATGGCAGAGAATGAAGCAATGGTATCTCTTTGCCACAGTGGCCTATCAGACTTTGAATTTATTTTCAGATGGTTTCAGAGCATCTCTCTAGCTGTCAACACATCAAGCCTGTTCCAGAGCCCATTGATGTCAATATGAGCCTTTCCATTCACTCCTCTCAGCTTTGATCATACCCTTGAAAAGTTCAAACCTCCTAAGTGCATTTGGGAGCTTTTTATGTGTGGGGCTGGATCACTTCTATTTCCATGTTTATTAGGGCTGTGCCATAGAGATCTATCTAGAAATATATATCTTATTACAGGGGGGGGTTAGATATAAAAATATTTGGTATCCATTGAAGCTGAGGCTCAGCTCACCCAGAGTTGCTGAAGTTTTTGCCAGAATTTATGACATAGTCCTAAATATCTCCCTGTAATTTGTCACTCCAGAATGATGTGCCACTGACTAAAAATGAACTCGGTGTAAAAATCTGTTGATTGGCAATTTCCAATAGGAAATCTGAAACCCCTGTGACACTGTCTGAGTGATCTGCTGTGGAGAGATGCATCCCACGCTGCAGACATGTTCAGCTGAATGGGAAATAGGCCAGTATTTATAGAAACTAAACCTTCCTTTATGGCACTGAAAGTCTGCCTTTTCTTCCGCATGAAGACGCTTTGCCATTTCGTTTTTGAAAATGGAATTTCCAAGCTGTTGAATAGCAGAGACCCAGACAATTACAAGTAAATCTGGGGGAAATTCAGAAGTCCAAAGCAATTTCAGATAAAAGTTAGAACGCAATAATTGGACTTCAGATGGTTCTAAAAATGGGGAAAAAAAATCAGCTGTATAGCAAATCAGGTTATCTTCACAAGCAAGATGCATTATTTAATTTTATTACTGAGCTGTGGGACACATTTTTGCTGGACTTTCTGCCATCCTGACCTTTATTTTACAAATATAGACACCTGAACTGCGTGCACACACTGTTTCAGCCTTGTAACACTCTTTGCTGACTACTCCAACCTGGAGTCATAACCTCACCCTGTTAATGAGGCTGATAATTGAAATCATTGTCAGCAATTTAGTTTTAAGTCAGTTAATTATTCCCCTCTGAACAGAGCCCTTTTCAGAAAAAAATCCAAATCCCCTCATTCACTGCTTAATGAGGATAATTTGGAGATAGGTCCCCATATATACAGATACATAAATTATTGGCATTCTCTTGTTCTAATAAATTAATATTTCAGATTAAAAAACTGGTTAAGGAGTTTGTTTAGAAAGATACAACATATTTAGTGGGTTTGGCTTTTCTTAAAGGCCAAGCCCACCTAAATATGTGGTATTTTCTAAACAAACTCTTCAATCACTTAGAGCTGGAACGTCTTTGACTGTGGACAGCATAAATGTATTATTTAAAGTTATAACAGTAGCAAACACAGGTCATACTAAGATTAGAAAGCATAGTAAAAAATCTGTGTCGACTTAAATCAAGGTTCAATTAGAATTTGTCAGCTGGAGGTGACAGGAAAGGAAAGACACCAAAAGTGTGTTGACTGATCTGATCATTCAGAGAACGACAGAGCTGCAGAATGGAGCTGCAAAATTCCAAGGACAAATCATGGGGCTTTCACAGTGTTCAAGATACGTAAGTGCAATTGTAGAATATCTAGGAAAATATAGAAAGAAATCAGAATACAAATAGTTCTGGTCATGGTTTCTGAAGAAGAAAAAATGAAAGGAAAACAGATACAGAAAAAAACTCCCTGGGTTGATGAAATGAATGGATTATCTCTCTTATGAAAAGAGAACTCGGTTATGAAAATAGCCAGAAGAAAGCTGAGTGAACAGATGTCGGTAAATGCATGTAGGGCTGAGGGATAATTATCACTAAGGAGGAAGAGACAGTTAAAACACAACTATTTATCAAGGACTAATGAATAAATTTAGACCCAAAATTAGAAGATTGCTAATGATCAGAAGAAGGAAGTTTCTGTTTAGAAGAATATGAGCTATTTTGAGCTGTAGCTCTCAAGACTGGGAGAAGAAATTCTGTTAAAAGGGGTGGAAACACTTGGGCTTGCTCTTTGCTTGCTGTTTGTTTGGTAATATCCCATTTTCCAAGGTTTCCCATATTTTCCTCCCTCATTGCTTTTCCCTCCCTTACACCCTTGGAACATTTCTCTCCCTTTTCCCCTCTGATCCACTGGAAGAGGTTACAGAGAGATGATGGAAGAATGGAGCTTCCCAGTTCTCCCAAAACTTTAACATTTCATGCACTGACTGTTATTTTTTTACCCAGTTCACGCCATAGAACTCTCAAATTTGGGGCTGGAGAAGAGTTCTTCCTTCAGACTGGTAGGCTTTTGATTTTGTCATTTTTGGCTTTTTTCTGTGGTGTGGACACAGTAGCCTGCTTAGATTTAGCTGGGGCTTTTATTGATTTTCTTTTCCTGCTATGTCAGGAAAGTGGCTTATTGGTTTCTTGGCAATAATTCTAGTTTTGGAGATTTTATGGTAGTTTTAAAGTTTGTTAAGGAAGTCAGGAAAGTTTTATGGCTTCTGTCAAGTGAAATAGATGTAAAGTGTTCTACAACTAAACATCTATGGCTTAGTAGCCAAGGACAGAAACAAGACTAGATTTTTTTTCTGCTTAAATAAATTGAATTGGAGGATTTTAGAGAAATAAAAAAAACCTTTAATTTTCAGCCAGACCACCTAATATCCCCCTCTTTCACTATTCCTTTTATTTGCAGAGCTTTGAGCTGGACCGCTTTCAGATTTCTTTGTATTATTCTGTCTGATACAAAGGTTTTCTACATGGCTCCATTCCAATCTCCAGTACGTGTCTGAGAAACTGGTTTGAAGATCTACATTTGGTGATAAAGGTCACAGAACAAAAAAATATTAGTGAGAGGTAACAATTTTTCAGTTTTGTTTTGTTATGACAAAGCTTTGTTTCCTATTCTCTGTGGCACTTGTGACACTTGTTAAGGACAGTGAAATTTCTTGTTGCCAAAGGTACTTTTTTACTAATAGGTGCAAGAAATCTAAAAAGAGAAAGAAGGGAATAAGGCCAAAGTGTGAAGATTTTAGTGGTTAACCATTATCTCAATATTTCCTGTGGTCAGGATGTGAGATTTTCCATCAGTTATTAAGATGGGGAGGCAGGTGCAAGACTCAAGATTTGGGCAGAAGCACTGGAGGTCTCAGGGCAGGAGATTCACACATTTGTGCTGCCTAGAAAGCTGCCTATAAAACTTGTGAACAGAGTTCCTGGAATGTTAACAATTTTCTTTTGGAAAATACTAAAATTTTTAACCTGTCACATCCACAGTGGGATTTTTCTCTGCTTAGCTGAAGGACAAGGAAGCAGCATGTCTTTAACTGAAAAGATTACTTGTCATTTCAGCATGCAGGACACAGACTGGGGCTACCAGGAATAACAAAACAGCCTCTTCCTTTAATGCTCTTCTTGTTAGACTTTTACAGGAAAATAGCTGGAGAGCTTGGTACTGATGTCAAGCAAAATAAATGAATTTTCTACCCAAAGCCAATGCAAGTGGAAGGCCCTGCAGTAGATCCTACAGAGTACCCTTAAATTCTTTTTTTAGGAAAACAATCTGTGTTCTTTGGTATGTGCTAGCTCAGAGTAGAGATGCAGTAAAAAACAGAAAGCACTTCTCAAACACGTGTGTTACTTTAAGGCAGTGCAGCCAGAAGGTAACAGGACCATGAATTTCCAAGGTGAGATCATCACCCTGGCTATTTGAGCATGTTAGAAAGCACCACCATGAGGTGCTTTTCTTGCAAGCTTTGACCAGAAAGAGTCCAAAAGACCCTAAAGTTGAGCTGACCAACAGTGCTGTGAACCTCACAAATGCTCTCTCTATTCTGGCTGCTTTCAGCTGCCCGCTCCTCCTCACCCAAGGGCTTGGTCTGTGTTTGTGGTTATATTTTTTGGGTGTATTGATATTTTCTGACTAGATACCACACCTAGGTGGCTCAAGGAAATAAAATAGATCTTTTCTTCTTCCAAATCAGTAGTAAAGTGTGGGAAGCTGCATCTTTTGAGGAAGAACCCACATTTTTCTCTGTTCTGTGAGACAGCAGCATGTTTTGCTCAGCAGAGCTGAGTGTTGGAGAGGTCCAGGAGAAGGGGAAGGCACAGCTCTTTCCTTCATTATCACAAAGAATATTTCTTTTTCAATGCCACATCCTGGTCTAAATCCAGATTGTGCCTTAACCAGAAGGTTACCAATTAGCTATATTTTTCTATATTTTCCACAGGTTTCCTTCAGGAAAGAGAATTTGGATGTTGAGGCAGAGTTTGCCTGGGACTGCTGCATCCAGGCCAGGCTTTCAGATCCAGCCAGAGCAGCCTGTATTTAGAGGATGAAAGGAAGAATCCTTCTGCCAGTGGAGATCTGGCACTTACCATTTGTCCTTTTTTACAAGCAAGAGAGACTTTCACAAGTCTAATAGTAAGACTCTATTAAAGCAACTGAAAATTCTTGAATGTAGCAAATTTTTGAATGCAGGAATTAATCTTGACCTAATGAATTTATTCATTTTATTGACCGTTTTTTTTTTTTTCCTTCTCTTTAATTTTGAAATTTCTGTTTTGGAAATATTTAGCTGCTGCTTTTAATAAAAATACAATTTTAATGACATTTATTTGAGCCGTTGTATTTATTTCTGCTCGAGGATATCTGTTTTTATTCAAAACCAAACCTCCAGTATATGCTAGATACTTTAAAGAAAAAAAAAGATACACATATAAACTTACTTTGAAAATTATTGATTGTTCAGAAAAATAAGTGATCTTTTAATATTTTGGGAAATTTCATGGCATTGGTTTCTAGGCTTTTATTTTTTAAAAGCTTTAAGGGAATTGTCTCTCTAACCTTCAGCTAGATCTTGTTCACTTTAGTGGTTGCTAACAGGGAAACTAAAAAAATATAATGTTACTAGAGAGGTTAAAAGATCTTATTTCTTGAAAGATTAGCTAGTTAAAAGCATTGTGTCATTAATATCACAGAAAGGTGTCTCCCTACGATATCTGGCAGACAGTAAGAGTATAATCAGCTTTGATTTAGGGTTTTTTTTAGATTAGAAAGGCACAATCTAAACAGTAATGATCAAATCAACAACTTGATGTCCTGGACAACTTGTACTTTGATCCATGACAGTGGAACACAACCTGGTGTTGCATTGTTTATGTGCACTGTGGTTACATTTACATTTCTCAATAGAGAAATTAATTGAGCTAAACCCAGCCATTATCTGCTCAGCCCTCAGTTCCTGTGGTAAAACTATAAAATCTCAACAGAGGGATGCATTTTCTTAGACAGGAGACCAAAAACTTGTTTCAGCCAAACCTCAAAATTGCTGAAGAAACAGATTCCCACCCCCATGGCCTGGATAGCGTGTGAACAGCTCAAACTGATGAGCAGCCTACGTAACATCTCTGTGTCTCTCCCTTGCTGCACTCACCAGCTGCCTTAAAACATGGTTTTTAAAGAAGAAAAGAGGTGCAAAGAAGACGAAATAGTTGTGTCTCCACAAAATGAACCCCGACTGTCCACCTCAGGAATAATCAGGCTTTTTACTCAGGCTGATTTTTTTTTCCCTAGCTGGAGATATTAATTTATTGTATTAATCTGTGTAAACAAGTATTAATCTCACAGAACATGGCTGGAACAAAGACTGAGACAGAGACAACACCCAGGCAGGATAGGTTTCCTTTAGAGAAGCTCTAATTAATAGTCTCATTACTTTTCAATCTGGGCTTCTCTGCCTCTCAGAGGGGGAGCGGCAAAGAAGGGAAGGTCTCAGACAGTACAATGACAAAAAGATGCTGAAAAGGAGAGGTTTGGCTGTCGTGTGTGTTAGTGATGCATCAGTGTGCCTCAAAATTGATGTTGATGTAGCTAGGAACAGAACCAAAGGCTGGTGCCAGAGGTGGCATATTTATAATGAGACTAAATGAAGGGGCTCATTAGTCTCACAAATGGTGAAGAGCTGCCTGTTCCCTCTCTGATTATCTCTCCTCCATCTCCATTAGGAGGGTGTGCATGCGAAGGGGTGGGGAAGAAAAGCAAACGTTCTCAGGTTTAGGCTGTGAGCTGATCTGCATAGCCCTACTGGGAAATTAATGAACATCCCGGTGACTCCTTCTCCAGGCTCCCCCCTCAGCAAAATGCCCAATTCCATTCCAAACCTAATGGAAACAAAACATTATGAATTAAGCCTTCCTATGTGTCTTCGATTGGTAAGAAAAAAAAGAGGAAAAACCAACAAAATATGCAAGAGGTCTGCAGGAAAAAAGAAAAAAATAAAAGGCACTATGGAGTTTGTGCTATTTAATTCAGATGTTTGATGATCTGTGGATGTGGGGCAGGTCGTAACATGCAACAAAGCCATCCTGAGTGTGATTTACCAAAGCAGAAATGAGTTTTGACCCAGAGTGACTGGAAGACTGTGCAAATGACCCTTGGATATGTCAGGATGGCACTCAATAAGCAATTGCAAACATTTTTTTTTTCTTTTACAGTTTTTGTTCAGAGACAAGTCAGGCAAATACTCCATCCTAATCCCAACACTGAACAAATAGTAAAAGCAGCCTTTGCTGCTGGTGCTGGGAGAAAACATTCAATTAAGTTGCTGCAGTGGCTTAGTGACAGCAGCCTTTCACCTTTGGAAACCCAGCCTCTGGTTATCTGTCTCGGGTCACTAAAGAAAATGAGTTGATGTTCTCAGGCTAAGCCCCAGGGCACATTTTGCTCAGAATCACCAAACCACAGGATAATTTGGAGCTTTTGTCCATGTGTACTTAGGAAAGGTCTAGGCCTGGAAAAAAAAAAAAAAAAAGCTGAAATTCAAGATTAGAATGTGTTGAGAAGCAAGCAGCTTCCCAGAAAATTAAAATGCTGACATTCCCAGCAGTTTAATTGGCATTAGATCCACTAACATGTCAAAGCCTAAAGAAAACTACAGGCAACACAATGATGTATGAATTTGAAACTCAGATGCTGGGAACAGAGGGAGGGTTCGTAAATGGAGGAAAAATTGTGTGGACAGGAATTTTAAGCAGCTAGGGAAGCAAGGTCTGACTGCCCTCAGGGCCAGAGTGGTGAGGTTTGCAGCACCTGCATTGGGTCTGGAATCTGTACATCAGTCTGTATGATACAGGGACAGCCCCTAATCATTCAATTATTCCTGCCTGAGTGGAGAAAAGTGTCAAAGGCAGGACTAGGAGGGTAGGAAGAGTTCTATCCATCAGGTACAACCATCCTGCATCATCCCCATGCCTCAGCCTCATCCACAAGGGATGGATGGGCTGCAGGGATGGCACCCTCAGGCTGCCACTGCTCACCGGGAGCAGCTGGGACTGCTGATACAAACACCCAGCGTAGTTTGAGGAGAAGTGTTTATGATCCCCTGAAGTCCTGGTGGGAGTCTTTTCTTCAAAGTGAGCTCATCAAGAGTGATCAGTGACTTTCTAGCTTTAAAGTCATATTTAGACCAAACAAAAGTATCAAATAAGAACAAGGAAACCTTGTTCAAAGGGCAGGAGCTCAGAGATGCTGGGGTGAAGCAGAGCCAGCTGGAGAGCAAATATTCCCAAAATTCCTGCGGCATTTCTTTCCTCCATACTCACTTTTTGCCTCAGCAGCTTTCAGCATCTTTCTGACCTGCACAAACACAGGCACTAATCCTGTGGGTGTCTGCAAAAGCCACTTTGTTTTGTTACCTCTGACACTTGGCTCTCTGCCTGCTTCCTGCAGCTGGCCCCAGCACCCTACACCTGCCAGAAATTTCATCAGGTGTTACCTTTAAAGGGAGGGGAGGAGAAAATTCCTCTTTTCCTCCACAGAGTTGCACCTAATCCAATCAGCAGCCAGACCTCTTCTAGCTTGGAGCCTTTGTTTCTCCTACCTATTTCTTCATCCACCAGTAAGTGCTCAGTGGGCAGGGGGAGTGGCTGACCATGGCTTTGGCTGGATCCAAAGCTGACCAAGGTTCCTCTAACTCATCCTGGCTCCTATTCTGTGTTTAATTGTTTCTGCTGTGATTTTAGACCCAGAATGTTCTCATTTTCTAGGCTGATGAGCCACAGAGAGGCAGCCAGGTAGAGCCAGAAGACTGTTAAAATGATGGGACTATGTCCCTTGTCTCAATTTACTCCCAGAACTGAAATTTAGCAAGCTTTTCTCACTGTAGAATGTCCTTCAAGAGTCTCTGTTTCATTTATTTGATTTTTCAATAGGAGAAGAAAAATCACTTTATATGTTGGTATATTACAGTGTGCACATATAAGCTGGAAAGCAATATAAAACAGTCTTGGGATTGCTTTTTATGACATTAAGATTCCCAAATCTTGGTAATTCAATTTTTTCCCTGTGATGTCTGAAAATGTCCTGGTGTTCCCCTTTCCTAGGGGAGCCCAGCCCTCCCTCCCCGTGCTATATACTGCTTTTATTGAAATTAGAGGCCACAGCAGCTTATTACTCTTAGGAGTGAATTTGAGTGGAATTTTGAAAGGAGACACCAGTGTTTTCCAGCCACTCTAATGGCTGAATTCACCCTTTCCTCTGAATGTAAGGTGTGGGAGAAACAGGCTATTAATGCAGTTCCTCATTAAGCAATTGTAATGGCAAGCTTTTAAAACTTGCCAGCTACACTCACATCACACCCCGCTTCCCAATGACCTGATTTTGATGTACAGTAATTTGTGCAAAGGAAGCATTTTGGCAGAAACTGGCACTGTAGGAAGGAGGGGACCTGACTTGAGCATGGTTATCGTCTTCCCTTACGTTTTGACCACAGGTTGTCAGCAATAGCCTTTAGAGTTTAATTATGTGATGGAGTTTGCCGAGAAGTGTGAAAGACAAAAGAACAAATAAGCGATGGAAAGCAATTTTTCCCCCCCTCTGCTTTACTCTGGGGCTGCCATAATTAAACTTAAAGTGCTGCTGCTTTGCTGGAAACGAAGTTAGGGAGGTCAATTGTAATTGCAAACACTGTTTGCTCAGTCACTCCTGGCAACAGCACCACGTTAACTCCGCCTTTGTGTCTCCAGTGAATCCTCCACATTGACGAAAACATCTTTTCTTATCCAATT